>JASFDH010000432.1:0-24228 GCA_036937195.1 Nidularia pulvinata
TTTTTTGAAGCCTGAGCCGTCAAAGCCGGGCCTAAGCCTGCGGCTTCGAGCCTAAGCCGGGCCGGCACATCACTAGCCTGAGGATGGCGTCACTTGCTCTGCGGGCTTGATCGCATCACAACGTCGTTGACTTGCTCCACCAGCCCCACCATGGCCCCACCTCAGCGCTCTTCGTTCGACGTCCCTGTGAACCTGGAAGTTACACAATGCTCCAGGCAATCATCGGACAATGCATGCTGTAACTCAATCGCCGCACTTTCAGATGCTTCCATCAGGGACAATTCTTTCTGTCAAACGTAGTCAATCATTATACATCCAAGCTTCAGTTCCTCTGCAGAAGCCATAGGATTATTTCTTCCGAGCACAGTCCAAACGACTAATGTTGTGGCTGACGGTGTACTCATTCCCAACAACATGTTAGTATACATCTACTCCGAGTTCTGTGGGCTTCATTTGCAGCAACCTGGACTTCCCTGTCGATGCTGTGGAGTGCGAGTCAGGGTACAAGACCGATCGCAAGAAATGTAGACGTATATGTAGGGCATGTTCTGCCTTCCTGACAACCACCACCAAATGTCACTAGATTAGAAGGCGATGTGCTGCATGCGCATTTTGCTGAAGTTTGAGTTCAATGATCGTGATGCTGTCAATTCGCAATAGTCAGCATTGTGCCAATTTCTCCTTTTGCTCTCCTAATTGTCGTAAGGAAGGGAGTTCTGCATCATTTTATCTCTCTGACGTAGCTTACATGTAATTATATCCTCCCAGGTATGTCATCCTTGCAACTTCTTTGTCAACGACTAAAAACAATGCCCAGCGTTCTCACAGTTTGACTGCTGTTTTCGCAGAAGCCGTGAATGGGTTATGTCACTGAATCCACGCGTCCGTTTTCATGATCCTCGCTACGGTTCCGATGACTTGCCACTCAGTTTGACCATATATTTTCTCACCCACGCTGTGATCGCGGCTGTCCTCATTTTCAGAATAGGAAAACTCGTCATATTCTCCTTTCGGATCCAGGGATTTTAGATGTATAAAAGATGCATAGGTTGAACAAGATATTTTCAGTCGAACAAAAGCTTTTACCTGTTCAACTACTTCTCAATCAGCCTTTCTCAACAATCTCAAGATGTTCTCTCGTACCGCCGCTACTTTCGTCTACGCTGTTGCGACTTCTGCAATCTTTGCTGCCGCCATGCCATGGGAGACGACGTAGGTGCTTCTTGGACATATCTTTAGCACCTATCTTAACTATGCTCTCTGCTCGATAGTACTAAGCCGCCCGTCACTACAACAGTCACGGTCACTGCTGTTAGTATTTCTTCATGTTGGTTCAATTATCTATTTTTATTCAATTCCGCGTTAGCCCCCGGTCACTACGACGATCACTACCTCTCAGTGCAACACTGGTAAGTCACAAGTAGCAGTTTTGTATTGTTTATTTCGGACTCAAATTATTATTTCTAGGTCCTATCCAATGCTGTAACTCGGTCCAATCCTCAAACACCCCCGCCGTCGCCACCCTCTTGGGGCTCCTCGGTATCAATCTCCAGGGTGTCGTTGCCGAGGTGTAAGTTACATTTTGCATTCTACAACATCCTGAATCCGATCTCTGATCTCTTGTATGAATCATTAGAGGCCTTACCTGCTCTCCCATCAGCGCCATCGGCGTCGGAGGCAACTCCTGCACTCAACAGCCCGTCTGCTGCGAGAACAACAGCTTCGTAAATACATTCAATTATTTATTTCTGACCGAAGCTGATCTCGAGTAATTTATTAGAAAGGCGTTGTTGCTATTGGCTGCACCCCGGTCAACATCAACTTGTGAGCGGATTGAGATTGGCGGCTGGTTTTCGGTCAGGTACTTCGCTCTTAGCAAGAGGCCCTTCAAACCTGGTTATGGCTAACTCGTCCCGGTCAATGTCGCTAGTTTTGGTATTTACAGTTTTGGACTCTATTTTTGAATGATACGTATATTTTGGATAGAGAAAATGATCCGACTTTTAAGCATTAAGTGTGTTTGCTTTTCTGGAATAGAACTGTATCACTTGATACACTGCTGACAACGGTGAGAATATAGCTCAGCTGCTTAGCATACCTGACATAGACATTCTCACTGTCCGCTGCGGATCATCAAATAAGTAAATGGATTATATCATGTGAGTGGCTGTCGTCCATTGGGGTTTATGCAGTTGTGCAGTCGTGTAATCTACATATAAAAGTGATTATCATAGTGGGTAGCATTGGGTACATGGGTTCGAGTCATTCACACGACTACATTAGGACTCTAATGTTAGATCGTTCGAAACTATTAATTCAAGTTCTAAAAGTTCGATCGGTTTTCCCTATATCCTCTTTCGGCGACCGTACCAGCTCATAATACACTATTAAGTCATCAAATTATTCTCTCGGCCCATGTTCCTGGGTTTTATACGGAACATAAAGCCAGAAGAAAGAAAATATGGAGACTTTTTAGTAAGCTCATATTAGGACAGTGTAGTCTACATCTATGTATATATAACTCATGAATTCCCCTTATGCAAGATCCATGATTCAAAGCTAGTGCCAGTGCATGTCTGAGCCGTCTCAACATGTAAAGTGGGAAATTTGGAGAAAATAGCTGGCCTCACCAGACGGGAAAAATAATTAAAAATTGATGCAAAATAAAATCTTTATATTAGTTTGGTTATTGTATTAAACCGCAGAAAGGAGGGAATCAAGATAGTGGGGCTGAAGAAAGGAACAAAAAAACCTCCAGTTTATCATAAACCCAAATTTTTGGCAGTATTTGACAATGGCATTAGTAGGACACATACACAAGATATATATACTACACAACATTACAAAAATTTAATATAAAAGATATTTCCAGAGAGAGTTGAAACCCAGCTAAAAGTGTGATATTACCGAAAAGGCCTTGTAATCTTATACAAGGCATTGAAAGTTGCTACCTATAATCTCCATATAGCCTTTATTTCAAGGCTTTGATATAGCATTACCTTAGTTTTATCTGAAATGTAGCATCTTATTACTTTTTGTAAATATAATCCATTTGTATAATTCTTAACAATAACAGGATTTTACTGCAAGGCTATATCATGTTTGTTCAGTACTCTGAAGATTTATGATAAATACCAAATAACAATGTGATTCCCCACCAGTGGGCTGACCAAAATTCAAAAGTCAGTTTGCATACTTGCACTCCCCACACAAGATATAGTGTGAGTCATGAGTAAATTAAGTCATTTGAGAAAACATTGCAACTTGAGTCAATAATTAAGAAATTTAATGCTATCAATTGTTAAGTTAAATGAATGTGAAAGTTTCAGTAATATACATAAGAAAGTGTGTGCATAAGCCTACTAATACCTGCTACCATTGAAAAAAGGCATATTTTTCTGGTGTGGGAGGGGAATTTGATAAGGCATTATAATACTTTACAGTCATTGCAAAGCTGATTACAATTGGCATAAAATCAAAATCTTTAACCTCTGAACTTTTAAAAAATACTTACTCTTCTTCTAAATTTCATAAACACTACTGTGTCAGATATTGCATTAAATATTGTAGCATTAAATTTCTTAATTATTGACTCAAGTTGCAATGTTTTCTCAAATGACTTAATTTACTCATGACTCACACTATATCCTGTGTGGGGAGTGCAAGCATGCAAACTGACTTTTGAATGGCCATCCTTAAATGTCGTGGGAAAACTTTGGAGATGTGTTTTTTGACGTCTTTTCAAGTTATGAGTTCAGATCCACCATCAGTTTTCCTCCAAAAATTCTGGTTGCCGAGATGACCATTTTGTCATGTTTGGCTGTCCCTTACTATAAGTACTACACAATCAATACAAACAATGACGAATCTTTCTGTCAAACGTGGTCGATCATTATTTATCCAAGCTTCAGTTCCATTGAGTTGTTCTGCAGAGGCCACATGATTATTTCTTCCGAGCAGAGTCCAAGTGGACTAATATTGTGGCCGGCAGTGCACTCGCCCCTGATAATATGTCAGTTTACCTTTACTCCGGGTTCTGTAGGCTTCATTTGCAGCGACCCAGACATCCCTCATCAGGAAGATGTCCTAAAAGTTTCCAGAGGTTTCTCAACCTCAAAAACATCCAAAAACGTCCAAAAATGACCGAAACCTGGGAACCTGGAAACTTAAGTCCCTTTTCGTGGAAACCTCTCGGCGCTAACTGTACCTTGTACGTCATTGCTTTAATTTTTGTAACAACGGCAATTGATTCCGTTACAAATTTAGCTAAACTAGGTTAGTCAAAATCATTTGAGGTTTCCGGAAACCTGAAAACGTCTAAAAACGTCCAAAAACCCGGAAACTTTTTGGACGTCTTCCTGATGCTGTTGTGCTGTGGAGTGTGAGTCGAGAAACAAGACCAATCACAATAAATAGAGGCGTACAGGGTATGTTTTGCCTTTCTGACAACCGCCACAAAATGTCACTGGATTAGAAGGCGATGTGCTGCATGCGCATTTTTGCTGAAATTTGAGTTCGATGATCGTGATGCTGTCAATTCTCAAGAGTTGGCATTATGTCAGTTTCTCCTTTTGCTCTTCTAGTTGTCGTAAGAAAGGCATTATTGCATCATGTTATCTCTCTGACATAGCCTACATGTAATTATATCCTCCCAGGTATGTCATTTGAGCAGCTTCTTTGATGTCAAGGACTGAAAACAATGCCCAGCGTTCTCACAGTTTGACTGCTATCTTCACAGAAATCGTGAATAGTTTATGTCATTGAATACACGTGCGTCCGTTTTCATGATCCTCGCTACGGTTCCGATGGCTTGCCACTCAGTTTGACCATGTGTCTTCTCACCCACGCTGTGATCGCGGTTGTCCTCATTTTCAGAATAGGAAAACTCGTCATATTCTCCTTTCGGATCCAGGGATTTTAGACGTATAAAAGATGCATAGGTTGGGCTAGATATCTTCAGTCGAACAAAAGCTTTTACCTGTTCAACTACTTCTCAATCAGCCTCTCTCAATAATCTCAAGATGTTCTCTCGTACTGCCGCTACTTTCGTCTACGCTGTTGCGACTTCTGCAATCTTTGCTGCCGCCATGCCATGGGAGACGACGTATGTGCTTCCTGGATATATCATTGGCATGCACCTTAACCATATTCTCTGCTCGATAGTACTAAGCCGCCCGTCACCACCACGGTTACCTTCACTGCTGTTAGTATTTCTTCGTGTTGGTTCAATTAGCTATTTTTATTCAATTTTACATTAGCCCCCGGTCACTACAACAATCGCTTCCTCCCAGTGCAACACTGGTAAGCCCCAAGCAGCAGTTTTGTATTGTTTATTTCGGACTCAAATTATTATTTCTAGGTCCTATCCAATGCTGTAACTCGGTCGAATCTGCAAGCTCCCCTACCGCTGCAACGCTCTTGGGTCTCCTCGGCATCGTCGTTCAGGATGTTACGGCCTTGGTGTAAGTTTTCATCATTCTACTCCTTCCAGATTCTGGCTCCTGAACTTTTGCCTTGACTATCAGTGGCATTACCTGCACTCCCATCACCGTCATCGGTGGCGGAGGCAACTCCTGCAATCAACAGCCCGTCTGCTGCGAGAACAACAGCTTCGTAAATATCTTGATTCATTTATTTCTGACCGAAGCTGATCTCGAGTAATTTATTAGAAAGGCGTTGTTGCTATTGGCTGCACCCCGATCAACATCAACTTGTGAGCGGATTGAGATTCGCAGCTGGCTTGCGGTCAGGAGCTTCGCTCTTAGCAGGGGGCTCTTCAAACATGGTAATGGCAAACACGTCCCGGTCAATGTCGCTAGTTTTGGTATTCACAGTTTTGGACTCTATTTTTGAATGACACGTATATTTTGGGTGGAGAAAATGATCCGACTTTTAAGCATTAAGCGTGTTCGCTTTTCTGGAAGAGAACTGCGTCACTTGATACACTGCTGACAACGGTGAGAATATAGCTCAGCTGCTTAGCATACCTGACATTGACATTCTCATCATCCGTCGCGCATCATCAAATAAGTAAGCGAATTCTATCATATGAGTGGCTGTCGTCCATTGTGGTTTATGCAGTCGTGCACTCGTGCAATCTACATATAAAACTAAAAGTGATTAATGTCATGGGTGGCATTTGGATACATGGGTTCTAGTCATTCAGATGACCACATTAGGGATAATTCTATTTGAAAACCTGGTACACATGAGAAACTCCATTGTCTATTTGGAAACCTTCATACCAATGTTGACACTGGGCCAGTCCTCCAGAAGCTCAGAACATCATGTGGTATTTAATTTTGAGCATGTCTAAGTACTTATATGCATGTCCTAGTTGTGTCTATGGGTATTGTGTAGTTGTAATGGTTAAATATCATGTCTGTTCTATATTAACACTAGAATATATGTGCCAGTGAATATACTAATAATTGACATACAGACCTCCCAGTACTATGGTTGATCATGTGTTTGAATTGTGACCAGTGTGTTGAAAGGATGATGGCAAGCATAAGAAATATGAGAAAACGGCAATAAATTGGAGGTAAATGTGTAGTGAATATTGTACAAATAGGTTTCCTTAAGTACATATTCACAAGCCAAAGACTACATAATAAAACTAACAAGATAGAGGCATATGAAACAACTAACCATAAAATCTGCATAATGGTGGCTAAATAGTGAGGTGAGGTGCATAGTACTAAATATAGAAATCATAGATGAGAATGGAATTGTTTGTACTAACCAATATTCCAACACAGTGTTTGAAGGGTAATCAGTCTTGTGCTCAACTTGCCCTTATGATGTGATGGTGGTGCTGCTCCACCAACATTCAGAGTGCCAGAACCCACCATGACAATGCCATGACAAGTGATTCAAATACCCCAAATTCATGACTCTGAGAAATAGAAATGCTCCTACACTCATTCATCATACTCTATCCATGATATATATATGTGTGTGTACATTAGAATTCCAAACACAAGTTAGGCAAATATCTAGGGGATAGGAGGACAGGAGCATTTTTTAATTTTCAAAATGGTCAAGATGGTTCATACAACTGGTTGGCCATAGTAGCTGTGACTGGGAAAATTGTCCCACACAAGTGATCACCAATCATGGCCAGCACTGCTGACTTTCAAAGAACCCCCACTTTCATTTTGTGTGAGGGTTTCAGCTGAAACCCCTGAAAGTGGGTTTCCAAATAGAATTATCTCTACATTAGGACTCCAACATTACATTGATTGAAACTATGATTTGAAAGGTTCAATTACTATATGCTATCAGTCCATTGGCACAACCACTCAGCCATCAGTCACATAATGTCACAGTCCAGATTTGTCTAGGGACTGTCACAGATAATGCCAAAATGCTGAAACTCTCTGGCAGAATGGCTCCAGATGCTGCAATACTTTACATCTCAGTAAAATGTTTCAATGCCTGATTATTTCAATGTTGAGGTGCACATTAACAACTTAATTGAAAATTTTGAATCAAAATTGCCATCAAAAATTGCACAGATAACAAATGGATACAAAAATGTGGATATCTACAGATATTGTCATCCATTTGACTCTAGGAGGCATAAATTTCAACAGAACATTTTGAAATTAAAGGATTTGTAGCTATTACCTAGATACATATTGCACAAAATTACAGGATGTAGCATTAAAGCTACTTTCAAAAATATATATTTCAATTTTTATCCAACAGATATCCATGACAGTCCCTAGATTCATCAAGACAATCAAATAATTCAACTAACCAAGGCCCAAGACAACTCAAGTGCAACTTCAAATAGGATGCTATAACTAAGCATAACTACTGGTTGAAAGGTTGATGACTATAAGGAGACTAGTATGAATAGGTATTAGAGTAGTTTTGGCAGTCCACATGGTCTTCATAGTAATGTCCATAACTTGACCAGTTTGCATCTGCTGTAGGATGAGACAAAAAAGTCAGTTGAGATGAAGTCAACAAGGCTTGATAAGGATTGTGTCAGTTTTGACAATGTAATGCAAAGAGCCCAAAGAAGCATGGTGTACCAACTGATGAGTCTCAATGCTCATCAATATGCTTCCAGATGCATTATATGAGTTCTGGATTAGCTCCTTGCTCTAGAATTCCAAGTGCTCTGGCAAGTATGATGAGATCCTCCTTCAGTTTGTAAGTGTTCAATGGCTTGAAAACTCTTGAAGCAGCTGCTTCAGCAATTTGCTGATTGCAATCATCTGCCTCAGTGTGCTTTGTTCACTCTGCACTTTCCTTTTCCTTTGCTTTCTCCTCAGCCTCTCTCTCATCCTGATCAAACTGATCCTTGAGATTGGGACCTGTTATAAAGCATGCCTTGGCACTGATTTTAGTTGATCTTCAAGTTCTGCTTGCATTAGCATTAACAAGTCACTCCTGTGTATCATCAAGTTTCCATTGTGTAATTGTGCAGTGAGCCTCTGCATGTTATTGCAGTTAAGCCTTATAGGTTCAAGGTGTAGTTCTTGGTTCTTGTTCTGGGATGATGGTGATGATACCAAGTGTCTATGTTCTTGAGTTCAGTAAAAGACATACTTCTTTAATAAGACAGCTGTCAAGTCACTAAGTCTCTGTCCAAGAGAAGCTTAGGTTCTGATGAGCCTCTAGACTAGGTCTAAGAGGTTTAAGTTGGTTCTGAGTTTGAGAGGCTTGAGTGAAGATGTTACTAAGGCTATATTGGCCTAGGTCAAGCTAAAGAGCAAGACCAATATACAGGAGGCTACTTATAGTAATCTACAATGGTCTGTGTGCAATATACTAAGTATAACTACTGTAGTCATTGGCTAGTCCAAATATAACTACTCATGTGATACTGTCTCAAGAGACTGTCACATAGTGGATTACTAGTAAAGAAAAAAATTGTAACACTGCACCTCCACTCCATGACTGAGCCATATGCAAGGCCTCATTGAATGCATGCATCTGCTTCTGTAACCCAAGCACATGACCGATTAGCTCATCTTTTGACAGTTTCTGAAGTGCAAACTCAGTCAGAGGAGATGAAGCATCCTCAATGATGGCTGAAAGTGAGTGTGATACAGAATGAGTGAGTTGGGAAGCATGTGGAGTAGCAATTGAAGTAGTATTTTCAGTGACAGAGTCACCAAATTCCACCCCTATCATATCATGTTTGGCAGGTGACTGGATTGGCAAGGGACATTTTCAATATCTTCAAACTCCACATTATCTGTGTCATGCATAGACCTATAATGTCCACCAATGTCTTTATTGGAATTGGCATTTGTAAATGGAACAACACTGCCAGCCCATTAGATATCAACTGGAGGCTCATAGTCCAAATCCAAACAATCAGAATCATCAGTCAGATGAAGGGTGCTCATCCTCACAGTCAGATGGGGTTGCTAAATCAGAGGAGGGAACATTGTCTGGATAGAATTCAGGAACATGTGCTGATATTGAGAAAGTTTTGCTTGGTGCAAAGTCCTCTTTTGTGAAGATGTTGAGGTTCAGAGGTGAGATGCCAGTTGCTTTGAAGGCACTTTTAATGAGTTGAGGTGTCAAAAAATCCTTCTGCATCTGCATATACTCCTGGATGACAGTGTAGCAACTTATTGGCTTATTTTTTGCTGTCAAGCCATCAGATCTTTTCTTCCATACATGCTAGGTATGATTAAATATACCAACATTAAGTGGCTGGACCTTGTGTGTGCATTTTGAAGGAAATCCAAAGATGATAACTGTGGCATCCCCTTGATTTTGATAGACTGCACATTTGATATCCAGACATTCTTGAGAATTATGACCATCAATTGTTAGCATGATTGGCTTTGTTGGGTCAATGCAACAAGTGCATGCATGAGGAATAAAGACTTCTGCAACTCAGTGGGCAGTTTGCTTATGGTCTGTTCATCCAAACTCCAAGAATCCAACACTGACATTCTTTCAATCTCTGAATGCTTTTGTAAAATTATACCAAAATATTACTCACCTTTCAACACCATCTACACCTCTAATTTCTGGTGCAGGTCTGTCTTTGAGTATAAATGATGTTGGTGCCTTGTAGCCCACAGCTGAGACACATTCAATAACTGTAACTAGCTCAAGATTGTCATTGCAAATTTTATATCATTGCTTGCACATGCATCTGAAGTAATATTTCTTCTTTCCATCCTTGCACCCTCCTCCAAGCTGTATCCCCTTCTCATCTGTATTCCAGATGTGCTCTTCAGGTATCTTGCCATATTGGACCTCCAAGAGGTCACAGAGCTTGTCAAAATAGTCCTTTATTGTGGGCTCATTGAAGTTCTTCCCCCTGGCTGGATCAAGACTGCTTGCTCTCACAGACACAAAGTCATTATAGTGCTTGAGGAAGCAGAGATGCCAATTCCTTCCAGGCACCTTTCTGCTGAGGTCATGAGCATGGGATTGAAGTGCTTTGGCATCTAAAGGCAATCTTTGTATGGCAAGTGTGTCCATCCAGTTAGTAAGAGCTTCTTCTTGTTTGCCTGGAAGAAGCCAGCAGGAGCTATAAGCCTCCTTCCTGCTGACATGGGTTCTGTGGTATCTGTCTCTGAGTGTTGTTCTTGACACTTAAAATACATTGCTTGACATGAGAGTATGCCATAATGACATTTAAGAGAGCATACTCACATTGTATTTTATAGAAGCTTATTTTACACTTGTACAAACCCCATTATAGAGGTCTTCCATGACTTTTTGGAGGTTTTCCACATAATCTGGGTCATTGCAACTGCAATGGTGATGCAATGGAGGCATGTACTAGTGTTGTGCATGTTGCATCACATCAGTTATTGATTGCATTAAGGTATGTTGTGATTGAAACTCTGCTTTGCCAGGACAGCATATGCATGACAACCCACCCAAAATGCATCTTGCCACTGGGTGATTGTTTTCATAAAAAAACATAAGTACATGTTTATTAGGTAGCTTAGATAGCATATACAAAGCTTCATGCTTCAGAACCCATTTGTTGTGAAGAAAATTGATTGTGATGACTGAGTGGTTGTGCTGATGGACTAATAGCATATAGTATGTCTCCCTATATCTTCCCTCAGCAACTGTACCAGCTTATAATACATCTTTAAGTCATCAAATTATTCTGTCAGCCCATACCCCTGGGTTCACAAAGCCAAAAGAAAGAAAATACAGAGACATATTAGTAAGCTCACATATTATACCAGTGTAGCCTACATCCATGTATATATAACTCATGAATTCCTCTTATGCAAGATCCATGATTCAAAGATAGTGCCAGTGCATGCCTGAGCTGTCACAACATGTAAAGTAGGAGATTTGGAGACATGAAAAAGAATTAAAATTTTGATGCAAAGTAATTCTTTGTATTAATTTGGTTGTCATAGTCAACAGCAGAATAAAGGATGGAATCAAGATAGTCAGATAGAAGAAAGGAACAAAAAGCCTTCCAGTTTACCACAAACCCTAAGTTTGGCTGTGTTTGACATCAGTAGGACATGTACATAAGATCTAAATATTACACAATCAATACAAACAATGATTTGAACCATCCTCTCAATCAATTGTTCCCCAAACCATTAGATTTCTCAATGATGAGAACAATACTCAGCCTAGTAGAAACCAGAAACCACTTCCCCAACTAATATCTCCTTGTTTTCATGTAACATATCACTGTTGGTGCTTGCAGATGCTATCAGTTGTGTATGCAAGCTTGTGTTGTAACATGTGCTCAGTCAGTGGTTACTGATCTAGCTGCATATCTCAATATTTCTGGTAATAGACCATGCTATGCAGAGAAAAATGTTCACTATCTACTTGCACAATTCTTTCATAATTCTTGGTATTCTTCATGACCTAAAACCATGCTTCACATCTACAGTGAATGTGAAGAAACTTGTTAGCAATGATGCTATGATATCTTGAGAATCTCCAGGACATAGGAGCCCCAGAATCAGTTAAAAAACAGCATGCATTCCATGGCTACACTTCTTACTGCCCCTTCTTGTAAATCAAATCTTCCATTGGTTTCTTAAGTATAGTAAGCACATCTGTCCCCATTGCTCACACCTCCTCTGACCAAATCCTTGTGCCATTGTATTGTATAGCCACATTTCAGAGAAGAATTGAGGTCTAATTCTGATATCTTTCTCCTCAAAGAACAAGACAAATCCCATATAGTCTTGCCAGGAGCTACAGCATATCTCTAAGACTTCTCACTATGAACTTCCACATGCCAAACAAGCTCCATCTCTTTTTTGAGAAGCCTTTGCCTTTCCTTCTGTGAGCTTAAAAGGCTAATTTCTGTTACATGGGACAGTCAGAACCTTTCTTTCTGCTACCACCAATAATTACAACCCTTGCTTTTTGTCTTCAGGTAATATTCTTAACAATCACCATCAATTATGGCCATCAATCTGTATCCATTGGTACTTGAGGCTATGATTATGGAAAGATTAGGCAGTCTGTACAAGGCAGTCTTCTGGTGCCAACCCACTCACTGCTTGCTTCCCATGCAGTGGTAATAGTGCCACCTTTCATCTTGCAAGATGGTATAATCTGATGCTATTGTGACAGCAAATCTCTCTCCACTCATGCTATGAGCCCACAAGAGGATACAGCACCTTCATCCAGCAAATGGAAGCCTCCTGACTCAGCAACAACTGCATTTGCATTGACATGCTTGTGTATGCCCCTGAGCCCAGAGGAGAGGTGTCAACCCTAGACCTACAATAGCAACCCTATGAGGACTATGTCCACTCCCTGGTCTCCTTCAACACTGAATGTGATGCTGATGTCACTAAGATATGCTCCTGGCTGACTGTGCTCACCCTTGATGTCCTCCAAGGCAGTGACACCATCAAGTCATCTCCACACACCATGTTCAATGGGCACATCTGTGTGTCCCCAACATGCATGTTCATGTGTGATTCAGTGCCTCACACCCCAAAGTGACAGCATGAAGAGGGTGAATCTAACACCTCAGACAACTCCCAGCCTTCTTAGAAGAGGTATCTTGATGAGCCCCAGCCTGGCAATTCTGCACACTCCTCATCTTTGCACAGTGATTTATCAAGTGTCAGGATTGTCACTAGGCACCATGCAAGGTGCATTTGGTGCATGCTAGGATATGGCATGGGCCAGGAATTGGCATCAATCTTTTCATTGAGGGATATCTTGACACAGGCTAGTGCAAATGCAGCTATGGAGGAGGTTACTGTGCAGTTGAAATTGTTCCCTGCAACAGCCTGTCCAACAGGGCACAAGTTTGGGTCTGCAGCTGTGGGTTTAGCCATTTGTTCTCTTCTCTTCACTTGAAGCAGGAATTGGGGCCAATTCTTAACTGCCTATGTGTAATCTATCATCATTGCCCTTGCTCTTTCATCTCTGGGACTTTGGGGCTTGAATTGTCATATCTTAGTCTATTGCCACAATACCTCTCCTCATTCCGAGCTTCAAGAGTTTGTGGTTGTTAATTTCTGTTGTCAAGCATGGTCCATCACCTTTGGTGCCCTTCACTTTTGTGTGCTTGGGAACTTTTAATTGTTCTGTAGGCATAGCTTTTCTGTGACTTGCTCTTTTCAAATATTCACATCTCTGTTATCAAGTTTTTAATATTCTACTAGTAAGCAAGTAATGCCTAATTCTATACTTGTGACCCCATTTGAACATGCATCTTTGCCTGCTCAGTTGAAACTAATGATCCAGAGTATACTACCTTTGCCACCCACAACTGTAAATAGCAAGTTTGGTGTAGGTGACTACCATGGTCCTACATATTAGAGTTTACTACTATTGTTGTTCCACCTCAAACCTCATGGTGAGAATGATGCTTTGGACCATCTCTCAAACCAGGGTTTACAACTTAAGACCTTGAGGCCTGGTAGCACAGTGGTATTATGCCACATTTGCATTGGAAATCAGCAATACACAATGGTCGCTCCACCTTCGACGACCCGTCGATGCCTCCTGTTCGATTCAGGACCAGGCAATTTGAAGTTGTTGATTCATCTTTTTCGTTTGGCCAATGTCGTCAGTTTCCAGATAATGGCATTATCGATTTTCTTAGGCTGGTAAGTACAGTATGCATACGGTAATTTTTTTCTCCTGCTTTTGATTAGCAAGTTGCATATTGAATTTAAACCCTAGCCGAAAAAATCAGACAAGTCCAGACAAGGATGGACATCGTTCAAATGGACTACTTGGCATGATGCGTTACTACTTGAAAGTTTATAGTGAACGTGATGACTCTGGACCGTCGCTCAAAGAAATGTGCCTAATATGAGGCCCGGTAGCATAGCGATATTGTGCGCCGCGATCATCTACTGCCGTACGTTCAATGATGCCGACGATGCCTCCTGTTCGATCCAGAACCTGGCCTTTAGAAGGCACTGAATGTTTTCGGTCATCTCGACAATTGGTATACTACCTCAAGCTCTGCAGTGAAAGCCATGAATCTTGACGATGTTCAGCTCAAAGTTCGCGATTCAAGGCCGTCAAGGCCTCACAGCTCAGTGGTATTATTCTTGATAACCTTGATGATGGTCGCCCTACGTGAGACGTCGATGCTATCTGTTCTATTCAGGACTAGGCGACTATGACTAAACGAAACGGGTCAATTCGTTTTTCAGCATCCCGCCACGTTCTATCGGCGTCGCTCAAATCTAGGTGCGCGATAGAGTATAGACAAGGGCTGGTAGCGTATCAGTATTGTGTGCAGCGATTAATGGGTTGGTCACGAGTCTTCGCTGTCGACGCCTCCTGTTCGATTCAGAACCAGGCCTTCCCGTAGTACCCAATACTTTTCTTTTGGCTAACCCTGCCACTTTCGAACTACGGTGCTGCTAGTACTCATTTCAGGCTGACATATGATCGATTCGCGCAGGGTTTTTTCTTTCTTCACTTTTCAGCAGGTGCTGTACTGCTTTCACGATAGCGTTCCGAGTGAAGTATGGGGAAATCAATACGAATAGCTGAATTCAAATGCACGTTGCGAGAATAGACGTGTAAGCGGGCTGGATTATTGTGCATCGTTAAGCAATCACAGATACTCTAGCCGTTCATTCGGTGGAGTTCTCGATAGCACGAAGTATCCAGACACAAATCTAGACTCGAAATGCATCGGCTACGACGTCCTTTGCGCGCGAGGAACGCCTAGTAGATACCCTTTGCGTTGAGTTCAGGCTCGCTTTGACGAATCATCTGGTTCCGTCACAGTGGCTACAATGCATGGTAGGTTCAGCTGAGAAGCCAGGTCAGAAGATATCTTTGGAGTACGGGTAACAGGTATTGGTGGAAGAGTAGAGCGAGAGGAGGTGTTCGTATTGAATGGCTTCGAGGGTGGATATTGGTTGGGGAGCAGGTTCAGCGCTCCTGAGTGGTAGGAGGTGATCCAGGTAGCAATTGAACAACCGTAGAGATATTTGGGAAGCGCATGTTGTGCTTTGGAAGGACGGGTGCGCACGAAAGATGAGCGTGAAAATAGATGTGCGCGGACTGAGGAATCCTCGGCCTTTTGAACCAGGGGTGACGGTGATCGTGACGCGGCACTCCGGGGATAGGTGTGAAGCGAAACGCGAGATAGCGGGGTAGAGGGGGCGACAGGGAGCGGCGTAGTTTGTTGAAAGACTGCCTAGTGTAGCTTTAATGGAAGCTCGAGCGTGGTTTAACGTCGATGCAAAGAACGTAGCGACACAAAGACGACGCCCGGAATCCACAATACACGTCACCTAGAGGTCTTCACAGGGCTAAGATTGGGGCCTGAGTAAACGCTGCATTTTACATAACTCCTACAAGATATCTATCCTCGAGGCGACCCCAAAAGATTAGACATGCAGGAGAAGGCGAGGCTGCGATGATGGAGGAGCGTGAGCAAAGCATGAGTCGTTGCAAGTCGTGCGACGTGGAAATCCGGAGCCGGGCAGCCGGGGGTTGTTTGGCAACGTGCCTCTGTAGTAAATACGTCTTGCTTCGTAACGTGACGTTGCTGTGTGCGTGACGCAAGCGCGGACATCGGCACCCCACGGATCCTGCCTTGGCACCGGGTTACCCCACACAACGCGGTCTCCGGCGGGTATCGCGTGCGATGTGCAGTGGACGCGTCACTGGGGTTGTGCTGCGCTAAGGGCACTTGTATGTGGACAGGAGACTAGGAATTACGCGGCTGGAGTCAGTGAGTACAAAGTGTTGCGGGAGACGGTTCGTTAGGCGATGCAGTGCCACGTCGGGCGGTAACATGATGATGGGCAGGTCATCGACGCGCCGGGTGCGATATGGTTGGTTACGACGGTTGGACGCGCGCTGAACAGGAAGTGGCGCCACAGAAGGACTCTACTCTAGGGATGGAGGGATAACGCGGCTTGCAGGGCTAAATATGTTTCCCCGGGCTTGATACGCAGCTGCAGCCTGTTGAGGCCGGGTGGGGGACGATAACGACAGGACAGGAGAGGTTGAATCAAGCCACCGGAGATAAACAAGGACACACAAGGCCGCGTGCGGGTAATGGAGCCTTATCTTCCTTTTTGGGAAGGTCACATAGCATACGCAAGCATTTATAAGACTGCTCTACTCTCGTCTCCCGTCATCCATCCCCGCCCAAGGGGACACCTATCTATCTCACCCACACCTCTTTCTCTTAGCACATTTCTATCCTTCTCGTTTGTCTTTCTTTCTGTAGCAACAACACACCACACAACCCCAACACACCGCTTATCGCGATGCGCAGTCTCCTTACCGCATCCGTCGTCCTTGCCACTCTGGCAGGGACCGTCTGCGCGCACGGCCTCCCGCCGCCCGCACCCATGCGTCGCAAGACACTCGGATTCGGCCCCACCCTCCCGCACGCCGTGTTCCACTCCAGCCCGTTCCAGATCCAGACCAACGGCTTCACGCCCCAGGATAGCGCGATGGACCCCCTGCAGGTCGCGCGCATCTTCCTCGAGGACGTGCTCGGCGAGGCGCGCAGTGAGAACGGGGCAGGCAAGGGGTACAAGATCCGCGATGATTCGTATACGGATAGGAATACTGGCGTGACGCACGTGTATGTCCGCCAGCTGGTGAATGGGCTCGAGGTCGCGGATGGCGATGTGAATCTGAATATCAAGGACGGCGTCGTGCTGTCCTACGGGAACTCTGTATGTCATTCCTCTTCTGTTGTCTCTGAGCTAGAACAGAACTGACGCGCATGCGCCATATAGTTCTACCCTGGTCCCGCGCCCGCGCCCTTTACATCCACCGCGCCCCTCACGCGCAGACCCCTCCAAGAGCACTGCGACACCCTTGCCTCCACCCTCGCTTCTCTGCGCCCTTCCGCTTCTTACGCCCAGACCCCCATGTTCCTGACACCCACCCACCAGTACTCCGAGCTCCTTTTCCAGCATGCCATGCACTGCCAGAGCGCCCCCCTCCCCCCGCCCGGGCAGGACGACCCGGCCGACTTCCGCCCTGCCCTCCTGCACTTCATGGCTCTCGCCTCTGCGTCCCCCGAGGTCTCCCTCAACATCTACGACAATTTCGACAGGCACATGGAGAGCATGCAAGTAGCGGGGACGCACCATTTCGCGGGGCATGCCAATCCTGAGGAGAGGATCGCGTTTGAGGTGGACAATGTGCCTGAGACGGTGGGCCCGGTGAAGGTCCGCATGGCGTACACGCAGGTGCCTTCCTCCACCGAGGAGGGGAAGATGGAGCTCGAGCTCGTGTGGCGCTTCGAGGTCGAGATGCAGGATAACTGGTACGAGGCTACCGTGTCCGCCTCTTCGCCCAGCACGGTCATCTCCGTGGTCGACTGGGCGTCGGACTCCCCCTTCGCTCCCGTGCCCAAGGTCCCGGAGGCGGGTGAGCCAGCGACGTACAATGTCTTTGCGTGGGGCGTGAACGACCCAAGCGAGGCGAACAGGACGACGGAGAAGGAAAACTTCGATGCGCTGGCGAGCCCTGTGGGGTGGCACGCACTGCCGTTTAAGAATGATCCGGCGTACTTTGGGGCACGGTTGACTGGGAAGGAGACGTGGAGGAACACGACTACGACGTGGGGGAATAACGTGAGTGTCCTATATTCCCTGTTCCCCTTTTCCTGGGGTTCGAGGGAAGGAGATCTCAAATGAGAACTAAGTGGCTAACCCTCGCTTCGCTTGTTCTAGGTCTTCGCGCAAGAGAACTGGGAAGGCCAGAACGCGTACGTCTCGAACTACCGCCCCAATGCCGGCGCTGCCAAGGCGTTCGACTTCAAGTACAGCCCGAGGGAGACGGCGAAGGAGGATGCGCTCGAGGAGGCGAAGGCGTATATCAATGCGACGGTCGCGCAGCTATTTTATACCACGAATAAGGTGCATGATTTGTATTACCGGTAAGTAGTTTTCTTTTCGCTCCCGTCCCCCTCCCTAGTGTACTCTTTGAAAGATAGAGTACTGACTGTCGCTTGCGCTTCAGCTACGGCTTCGACGAGGTCTCTGGCAACTTCCAGCAACACAACTTCGGCCGCGGCGGCGCCGAGAACGACGCCGTCATCGCCAACGCGCAAGACGGCTCAGGATATAACAACGCGAACTTCATGACTCCCCCTGACGGGCAGAACGGGCGCATGCGCATGTACCTCTGGAACACTGCCATCCCGTACCGCGACGGGGATTTGGAGGCGGGTATCGTCATTCATGAGCTTTCTCATGGATTGAGCACACGCTTGACGGGGGGCCCGGCGAATTCGGGGTGTCTCGGATGGGGGGAGAGTGGTGGAATGGGAGAGGGGTGGGGAGATTGGTTGGCTACTACTATTCGGAGCGGGAAGGAGTATAGCGATTATGCGATGGGGGCGTGGGCGGCGAATCGGGAGGGGGGGATTAGGAATTATGTTTATTCCCTGGTGGGTGCATCTCTTTTCTTTTTATACACCATGGCTTACGCTCCTCACAGAACGATACCATCAACCCCTCGACCTACAAGACCCTCGACAAGCCGGGCTACTGGGGCGTTCACGCCATCGGTGAGGTCTGGGCTGAGATCCTCTGGGTCGTTTCCCAGCGCCTCATTGCGAAGCACGGCTATGCGGAGGACCTGTTTCCCCCGCAGCCCCTGGCCAACGGGACCGTGCCCACGGGCGACTTTTACAGGGAGGTGAAGGGCGGGAAGGGCCCGTTGGTGCCGAAGCATGGTAATTCGCTGGCAGTGCAGTACGTATCCATTTTTCCTTCCTCCCACGCGCTCTCTTGAATAGATGCTAACATGCGCTCGCAGACTCGTCCTGAACGGCATGAAACTCCAAACATGCCGCCCCTCTTTCTTCGACTCACGCGACGCAATCATCCAGGCCGACCAGGTCCTCACGGGCGGAGAGAACTTCTGCACCCTGTGGAAGGGCTTCGCTGCGCGCGGACTTGGGCCCGACGCCAAGGTCGAGGGGAAGACGCCCTGGGGTGGAGGCGTGCGCACGAATGGGTACAAGGTGCCGACGGTGTGTGAGGGGGATGAGGAGTAGATCTAGTGGGCTCTTTTGGGTTTGGATGGAGGATGGAGGATAGATCTAGGTTTGCTTACGATTTTACACGCATACTACGCTAGGCTGAGGTGGATCTTACCTTTTATTTCCTGCTGCCTGTTTTAAGGGCAGCTCTTTGTATGATAGTCGGTAGCTTACTTGCTTTCGTTGATGCTCTTTTTATTTACGCAATGTACATGATTCTCTTAACATTTGGGGCTGTAAAGTTTAACCACTTAAACACCGCCTGGCGCTTCGTCGGCGCTCATATTTCGTCCCAATATGTCCGGCAAGGCTGGACCATTGACACTATCAATTTGTTCGAACTTCCTCGTGAAAATTGATCCTGGGGTATGCGGCTGTTGCAGCTTGCAGGAGATGCGTAACTACTTCAACTTGACTTCAGTTGCGCTCGTTGCTCATGCCATTAGACGGAGGAATACATATTTCTTCCCAAATACGAGATTTGTCAAGCTCGTGCCTCGCTTTCTATTCGAACTTCGTCCCGGACGGTAGACCTCTACTACCATAATAGCGCATATCATGTGTTCCAAACTTCCGAGCAACCCTTTTATCTGTCGCGATGGTTCCTCTTACTGATGTGTGAAGATGAAGCTCAAAACAGTTTGTCAAGGTATGTAGGAGCGTTATAGCCGCTCAGGTGGCAGCACACCCACCCCGCCTTCTTCTAGCCGCCAGTCACTTTCATCATGCGCCCTCATCGACACTGGGGGTCACCCCCTTCTACACATGTGGACAACCCTGGTCAAAACGATCCATACACGAATGAGAGTGCAACGAGTGGTTATATTAGAGACCCGAATGCTCCTGGGCCATCTTCCAGCTTTCCAGCTCCTCAGCCAGCATCCTATAATAATAGTGGGAAAATGCAGGACGACGCCCAGCTATCATTCATCCCGCCCCCGCAGAGACCGCGGGTGAATCCACCACCTTATAACCCCGAGCCGTCGTCGAGCCTGCTGCCGTTCCAGCCAGGGATCTTCAACGATGACCGCGGCAAAATGCAGACAGACGCGCAGCCACAGTCCATCCCGCCACCGCAAAGACGGCGGATGAATCCACCAGCTTATAACTCCGAACCGTCGTCGAGCCTGCCGCTACTCCAGCCAGGGACCTTCAACGATGACCGTGGCAAAGTGCAGACCGACGCGCAGCCACAGTTCATCCCGCCACCGCAAAGACCACAGATAAATCCACTGGCTTACGACTCCAAACTGTTGTCAAATCTGCCGCTACCTCAGTCAAGGTTCTCGCATAATAATGGTGACAAAATCCAAGCCGACGCGCGATCGACGTTTGCCACGCCAGTTCGAGCTAGAGGACAAATGAATCCACCAGCTTCCGTCCCCGGGCCATCGTCAACCCCGTATCGGTCACCTCAGCCAGGGCCCTCAGATAAGGACAAGATGCAGACTGGGATAAACCCGTCGGCACCAAGACCGCGGATGAATCCACCAGCTTACGATATAGAAGTGGAGTCCCAGCGCCGGCCTATAAATGTACTAGATGCATTCAACCAGACACAGCCTGAGGCTGGGGTCCGCTCACGCCTACTCTATCGCTCAGGGCTCGCGCCCTCGCAACCACCGAAAGGAGTGGATCCGCCGTCGTACGACCAGGAGAATGCGGATCATCATCGCTGTGAGGCAGATGGATCGGAGAAGCGTCACTGGTTTGTCGCCCCAGGTAGTGTCAAGAGTGAGTCTCTTGCTTTGTTACGTCTATATCGGCTGAAAAGTCACCTCTCGCCGATGCTGCAGAGCATAATCCGTTAGCTGGTGTTATTCCTCGGGCACAAGCTGTTAACCCACCCGTTTCAAGGCATGCTATTAATATTGGAGCTGAAAGTAGTTCCTAGAACGCTTCTGTAGACAATACTAAGAAATTTGAGCAACAGTCTATACCAGCACTCCCCCCCTCAAGTTTCCCCCTTGGTGAGTGCCGTTGTTTTCTAGTCTATTTTTTATTTGTATACAAACCATCTACGTCGCCATAACATAGGTGCCACTGTTTTGAGCGTAGTTAACGATGAGAGTGAACCATACGATGGCAAAATGCAGAATGGAAAAGCCAGCGACTCTGAGAAAAAGCTAATCTCCGAGGAAGACATTCACTCGATTGACCAGGTCGCTAAGATTATAACAGAGGGCCTGGATAAATTGCCTTCTGCGGGTAATGATGGTCACGCCGACCAATTTCAGTCCGGTTCTGACTTCCTCTTGACAACGCTCGCGAATGCCTGCAGAGACAAAGCACAATATAAACATCTTCTTAATAGCGAAGGCGACAGTGCTCAGAAGCTTATCGATACTTTGCAAATGGTGATTTTATTCTACGCACTCACCATGATACATCACTTACTCTAACAAGTTGCTCGAGTATCCCAAGCTGGACACTTCAATGAAGAGTACTCTATTAAAGGCATTATTGCGACTCTCAAAGAAATCAGGTCTCTACCCGAGATGTTTTGTTCTCAAGGAGGTTGAGCGTGGAGACGCTCCTCTAACCGGAGGTCATTTCGGAGAGATATGGAAAGGAAAATTCCGTGGACAGAATGTCTGTCTTAAAGTTGTGAAGGTGTATGAAACATCCCGCGTGGAACTTCTCGTAAAAGTGAGTCGTCGGTAATCATTAGATTTAACTTTTAAACTGATAATTTTTAGGCATTCTGGAAGGAGGCATTGATATGGGCACACTTATCGCATATCAACTTGCTCCCATTTTATGGTGTTTACCAGCTGCAAGACGGCTATGGGCGGATTTGTCTTGTATCCCCGTGGATGGAGAAAGGAAATATTACCAATTATTTGAAAGACTATCCTGAAGTCATCCGTGCTTTATTGGTGCGAGAACTTTCTTCAACTTGCTCATTTAATTCTAAATTCTATTAAAGATCTCAGACGTACTGCAAGGCCTTATTTACCTGCACGGTGAAAATATCATCCGTGGAGATCTGAAGGGAGTGGGTACATTTATTTTATCCTACAGGATATACAATTAATGACACCAAAAATCCAGGCAAATATATTAATTAGCGCTAGCGGCAGAGCCTGCCTTGCAGACTTCGGTCTCTCGAGTGTCATGGACGTGGGTATTCTCAGGTGGACGTCAATCCAGAGTACAGCTCAGGCAGGAGGTACATTAAGGTGGCAAGCGCCAGAACTGATTTTATTGGATGATGAGCCCATTACTGTCAGCAAGGCGAGCGATATTTACGCCTTTTCATGCGTATGCTACGAGGTGAGAAATAGCATCTCGCCATACATATATATACATGTCAAATACTGATGAACTGTTGAAGATTCTTACCGGACAGCTTCCATTTTACGAATATCCATATGATGTAACCGTTCTGATGAAGGTAATGCGCGATGAACGTCCGTCGCGTCCATCGAAAGACAGCAAGGCGTCTCGAGAATGGGGCTTAACAGATGACATGTAGGAACTCATAGAGGATTGCTGGAAGACGAATCCTTCTAATAGACTCATATCCACGGAGGTCGAAAGTAGGCTATCCCGAGAACTTGAAGGTGTTCTCGATGATAGAATATCCGACGATTGGGAGTCACTTTTATGCTCTGGATTCCGTAAAGTTATGTATGATGTCGTACTATAGTTCAGTGCCTATTCGAGAACCTCTGCATATTGTGTTTGAACATCGAGGAAATTGCTTAGGAGTGAGTTGTAGGTGCCAATTATATGTTTATAGTTATTCAGATTCCTCGTACCTTGTAGAATTACTCCAAAGCCTCCAATTGGACAAGGGCTGTATGATAACTGCGATGGCACTGTGCTGGACTGGTGATATTGATCGGGTTGGCGCGATCACGATGACTGCTTGATCAGTTCGTAAGCAAGATATGATGACTGTCTATGTTTCGGAGTCCGCTAGGCTTTGCCTTCACAGAGTACCATCCGCCCACCGCTTCAACATTGCTCGGCTCTTACTCGTGGCCTTCCAACGCGCCTATTGGGTGTCAAGAGTTGTTTGGCTCAGGACACAAGTACATACCGCCACATAATTACATAATTAATGGGTAGATACAGCATGTTCGTTGCTTCGGAATTGATTGAGCCTTTTGTTCCCTGTGCACCATCACCCGGTCAGCTCTTCTATCACCCGGTCAGCTCTTCTTCTCCCTGGTCTATTCTTGTCATTGGGTGCATTGTACATACTCCAAACACGAAATTTGACAAAATGTGCTCGGATTTTGGCCCAAAATTGACTCTCTCTAAGCTCAACATTCAAACCTACCACGGATCTGCCGACGTGTATGGTGCACTCTGAATTTCCGAGCAGTGCTTCCCATCAACTTCCGACTTCAATCTATCATACATAACTCTCACTGCATTGTGTGAACTTAATGAGGCTGGAAACGACTTATCATAGTGCTATTGGCAGCTGGTGCGTAGACGCCTTCGCATCCACCCTGATTCTTCTGAGCAACCACTTCTGCCATGAATTCCAATAGGCACTCAGGGAGATTACCTCATGAAACAGACGACGCTGCTCAATACAACCTACTCGCTCTTAATTAAATAGATGTCCATGCTAGAGCCTTGCGTGTCCCATGGTCTGACCTACCGCCTCAGCCAGGATCCTCAGATAGTACTAAAATGCAGACCGGCACACAATCATCATTCATTTGGCCAACTGCAAGACCATGGATAAATCCACCAACTTATGATATAGAGACAGAGTCACGACGGCAGCCCATGAATGTACTCAATACATTCGACTGCGCACAGCC
>JASFDH010000433.1:0-24228 GCA_036937195.1 Nidularia pulvinata
ATCGTTGTTAATCTCAGTTTTGCCGCTGGATTCAAGTTTCAGGTTCCAGCAGAACTCGGTCGAGGAAATTCAAGTAAGTTTTAAACATTCCGTAAATAGATGAATCCTACTTATTTTCTACGACGTTGTGGTTCGCGGGGGATCGTATAGCCTCCCGTAAGTATCGCAATCTGTGCGGAGCATCATCAAGGATATCAGGTATATTCACAAAGTGGCTTCCTGGCCCGACTTCCTGCGCCGGTTCGGGTTTCTTCACGTTGTCTGGACGGAGGCAAAGTTGTTCCGGTGACAGATTGGAAGACTTCCATACAGGCACTTGGTATTGATGACAGCCAAGATAACTCGCAAGAACCAGGATTAAACAACGAGAAAGCTCAATTTTCAAAGGTGTGCCTTTCATTATATGACCGATAAATGGCAAAATACGAGTAATGCGTTTTAGTAGGCAAGTTGAACTTACTCTGGGTACAATTGTTGCATGTGGCCAACTTCGGGGTCGCCGATTAGAGGCTATTAGCAAAGCTTACGAGGGGCATCCACGGGCTCTATAGGCTGTCGTTGTGCATGTTAAGACAATCTTCTTCATGTGTCAGAAGCATTGTTGTTAAAGCCAAGCCTGCGATGGCTGCAAGCTTAAGAGGGAATAATGCATGAAGAAGCAGAGAGTGAGGGGCCAAGCATTTGATGTGCCTTCTGAGTCGAGTTCTTTCCATCTTTTATTTCAACCTTCTCTAGTAACGTTGTGAACAGTCACCAGGCTTGTCTTATCTCTTCAAGTCCATCATCCATCGCGCCCCTAGGGAACAAGTTCATTATTCATGCACTATTTTCAATATCGCTCTTCTGAATGCTTTAAACTTCAATGTTCAATGTTGAGATGGTTAGTTATTGCTGGTGTTCGATCACCTATATGTTATGTTCCGTTTTCGTTGATGTCGGATGCGGGGGCAACTACTATGCGGTGAGCGTTTGAAAATAAACATTTACGTGAGATCCCGTGAGGACCAGCTGACTTGCATACGCGACCTAGACAGATAAGCGCTGGATGTCGACTTCCCAAAATAGGAGGCTTGGCCCCTTGGCCCGAGCAACATGGGTATGGGATCGATTAAACTGATCTGACGCTTAGCCCCGCTTCGAATTACGTGGGGTATAAGGCTTCGCAAGGTGGGGCTTCTTTTCTCTGTGACCCGCCATGGCGCCCTACTTTCTACGAAACCTCGTTCCTCGCAGGGAGACGCGCGCACAAGCAAGGCCTTTGCTCGCTGTGCTCGTCAGCTTGACATGGATTCAATGGGCTCACTTTTTCACCGGGTACGTCATCTTCCCATCACTTTCCCCGCACTGCCAAGTTTCTCTTATCGTCCTTAACATTTGTCTCCGCACCTCTTGGCTGACTCACTCTCGTTCCTTTACCCTTCCTCTTTTGTGCTCGTAGCTGGCTTGCATGGACTTGTGATGCTATCGACTTCTTCTCGGTATCACTCAGCGTCACCCACCTGCAGACCCAGTTCGGAAAGTCGACGTCGGACATCGTAAGTGATAAACCACCTACAAAGTTTCACGGATGAACTCACTACTAGTTTCATCTTGGCAGACAACGGCGATTACCTTGACATTGCTCTTCCGTTCTGTTGGCGCTGTAAGCATCCCTGAATCTGCCTCCTAATCTCGACGCCCTCGATCTGACTGCCAATCTCGCATTCAGGTCCTCTTCGGCGTTTTCTCCGACCGCTTTGGAAGGAAATGGCCGCTCGTCTTTAATTTGGTTCTAGTTGCTATCCTCGAACTTGGAGCCGGATTCGTGCAAACATTCAAGCAATTCCTTGCCCTCCGATCTCTGTTCGGTATCGGCATGGGTGGCATATGGGGCTTGGCTGCATCCACGGCTCTCGAGAACCTTCCTGTCGAGGCCCGTGGACTTGCAAGCGGTGTTCTTCAACAAGGGTATGCCGTAGGATATCTTCTGGCCGCCGTTATCAACCTCCAGCTCGTTCCTTCCGTCGCGGCAGGGTGGAGGAGTTTGTTCTGGACGGCATCTGGGATATCTCTATTCGCTGCCGTGATACGGGCTTTACTACCCGAGAGTGAAGTGTTCTTGCGAGCCAAAGCTGTGGAGAAGGCTCGTGGGACAGACACGACCAAGAAGACAAAGATCTTCATACGGGAGACCAAGGAGATGCTCAAGGCACATTGGTTATTATGCATCTATGCCGTTCTGCTCATGACTGGTATGTCTTGTTAAAAATTTTCGTCATATCTATTTTGACCTTAACTTAATTAGGCTTCAACTTCCTCTCGCACGGATCTCAGGTACGTGTCACTTGATTTCCATGGGACTAAATGCTATATTAACGGCACTCACTTCAGGATTTGTATCCCACATACTTGCAAACCTCCAAGAACTTCTCGGCACACAATGCCACGGTCGCCACTATCATTGGAAACTGTGTAAGTTCCGTTCATTTTTTGTTATGGGTTCCTATCCGTACTCACCTATTGTTCTCAGGGTGCGATCGCGTACGTTGAGCATTGACCTCTTTCAGAAACACTACTGACACAAGCATTGGACGTCTAGGGGTGGTGCTATCGCGGGATACGTCAGCCAGTACATTGGTCGCCGCTTGACAATTGTGTACGTGCTATCTCCATTGTATCCGTCCTTCCCGTCTGAACGCGTGGAACAGTTTGTGTGTGCTGCTTATTGGAGGTACGTCCATACTGTGCGATCTTATGTATCAGGTTTTGACGCCCGGGACAGCATTCATCCCCTTGTGGATTCTCCCAACGTCCTTCTCGGCTCTCTCAGCCGGAGCATTCTGCATCCAGTTCGGTGTACAGGGAGCATGGGGTGTGGTATGTGCCTTGACGTTGGTGTATTTTCGTGTTGGCTTCAACCCCAGTATCGCTCTAGATTCCCATCCAACTCGCAGAGATGTCCCCACCCGCGTTCCGCGCGACATTCCCTGGCGTCGCGTATCAGCTCGGTAACGTACGTCTGCGATCAATATCCCTCACTCTGATTGGCAGCTTATCGAATCTTCTTTTAGATGGTCTCTTCGGCTTCCGCCCAGATCGAAGCTAGTGAGTAATTCCTGTAAATAGTTCTGCTTATCCACATTTCTTATTTCTATCCAGCCGGTGGACGTCACCTTAGGACAACTATTATCCAGAATGGCAAAGTAACAGACGTTCCAGACTACGCCACGGTGCGTATTTGCATTTTTCGTGAAGTCATGAAGCAAGTAAGACTCATCTATTTTTAGGTGCAAGGTATCTTGATTGGAGTCGTAGCAGCTTTCGTTATTTTCATTACAATTATTGGCCCTGAGTACGTTTGCAAGTCCTAATTCCCGATCATGTACTAAATGGTTTGAATAAAGGAATCATGGATCCCACTTTGAGAAACACAAGGCCGCGTTTGAAGAAGGAGCAGCCAGAGACGACGCCCTGATCGAGGACGATCTTCCCGAGAGTGAATCGCGTCCCGCGTCATCTGTGGATGTTGATGAGAAACCTAAGGAACGAATGGCAGAAAATACCGTCTAACGTAAATTTTATGGCCTTTGAATGACTTTAAAGGATTTCAAAGATGATGATACGTCACTTTCTTTTTATATGACCGTTGCTTCAACATTGTTGCTACTGTATTTGGATTTCCCCTCATGAATGTAATATAGCGCAAAGTTTTACGACATATATTGCTTCAAAGAACAAAACGACATTTCACAATGGTACGCGTATTGGACTATCTGTTATATGTAATGAAGCTTTGAACTTCATTCTCGGAAATGATTCTCCAGGATCCCAGTACAATTTGGATTTTAGCCGACGATCCCCCTGTCTATGCTAAATCTCAGTTACACCAGAATTTTCTCCACACGTTATTGGTAATACTAAATTATTTTTTTTTTCAGATTGAAATAACCTCACATTATGCATTTTAACATAAAGTAGGATGATCATCTTCTGCCTTGAAGACCATTAGCATTAGAGTCCTTGCTGCGTGGAAGATAACAGACCCCTTTTAAACATTAGAATGATTGCGGTGCATCACTTAATGGGAAATGATGTTGCGGTGATCAATATTCATGTTGTGCTGCAAACTAGATCGCAGTAGACACGTAGCTAGCTCATTTGAGACTAAATAAATATCTAAGCACAGATATGTCGTCTGAGACACTATCCTCATGTATTTCTGAATTTAAGTGAAAAAATAAAGAGAAATAATCCAGAAACGACTTAGCAATGCTTGTCTGCCTGTGTGATATTGGCCAGCCTGAGCGTGGGGCTTGCTGCATCACAATGAAATATCATACCGTGCGGTCACTGCAATCACTCTAACTGATGATTCTATTAGCAAGGCAATTCGTCGAAGTCTAGAGAAAATTTTTTCGTGTTTACTTCCAGTGACAATAGAACTGAGAATCGATCACTGGGACGCGAATAACGGTTCTCCTTGTGAAGGAGTAAAGAGGATGCACAGGGTACATTGTACATTCGAGAATACTGAGGTTCGGAGTGGGGGAAGTAGCGTGAAGGCATCCAAGTATGCTGGAAGTGTATGTGAACCTGGAGGCTTGATGAGTGCTCTAAGGCGGCATGGTGGAATGGCGGCTGTTTGTGAAAGAGGGCGGACGCGGAGCTGGATTGTTTCTTCGTTGAGACTCGTAAGAAATCAATACCGAGGATAATGAGACGATGCTGATTGGGCCTCAAATTGATCAATTCCATATCATCCAAATTCCAATTACCATTGAGGCTGAAGGGGCAACCAGCAATTGGCGTACCAAGCATATATGGTGTGCACTGGGAATAATTACAACGAGAAGAGTGGTAATGGGGTTGTGGGGCATCTCTTGGCGTCAATAATATCGTCTAGATCTTTTTAGGCGACTGTACATCTCATTTCCAGCTCATTTAACTCAGTATTTTCTTCATGGTTACTCTCCATTTTGTACTCCTTTCCATCTCACATTTATATATCCTGCCCTTTGTGACCCACTTTCCTCTATCTTCATTGCTCTTTGTTCGCTTCTTCTGTATACTTTCATCATTCTATTGTCTTGCCAATTCGATCGGAGACTTGTAGCAGATCCTCAGTTGAATAGGGTAGAGGCCATCAGCAACTGGCACCCTTTATGTAAGCAGACAGCGGGCTCATTATTACTTAGTCACAGATTTTTTTCCCGCATTTCTAACACCATAGTATTGAAGCCTTTGATAGATCTTGCAACTCCCAGGAAGCAGATTCTTTTTTTTTTTTTTTACTTTTGAGCAACTTATTAGGCATTCTTAGAAAAAATTGAAATTTTTCTGATTGTTTTTTCGTGCGTTTCCGACTGCTCTACGACTTTTTAAATTTCGGATCCCAAGATTTTGCCGCTATTTAGGGTTAGGTTTATTATGTAAGCTTACCATATAGGGTCCTACGGGTCGGGTGGCAAGAGCAGTGGACCATCTGGCTTTGAGCTACACATCTTAGAGGACAGAAATTAGAATGAAAAAGTAGGCCAGGGTACTTTAGATCATTTAAAAGGTATATATCACAATCTTGTAAATATTTTTGATCAATATACCTCCAAAAATCCCTTAAAACATGATATAAATTTTTATTTTTTCTCAAAGGTCATATTTTGCCACGCTTGGCGCATATTAAGCTGATTACGTAAGCTAGCTAGTTCCTGATGTCCTCTACCTTATGAGGTTTTCTATTCCTATTACATTGGTAATTCAGGAAATTAGTTTCCATGGGCTTCTCAACCTAGATAACCTAGGTAACTCACTGCTAAACATTGAAACTAGCCTATTTTTGGAAACATGGAAACCTATATCTTTTTTTTTCACAAACCTGCCCAGAATTGCAGACCTTGTTTACTTAAAGTTGATGTGCCACCTGAAGCCCTCACTGTGAGAAATGATTGCATCAATAATTTAGTAGACTAAAAGCTATTTTGGTGTCTGGAGGTTTCTCAAAACCTGGAAATCCTTGAAAACAGGCCATAACCTGGAAATCACTTTACAGTACTCCTTCTCATAATGAATAAAGCTGGGACTGTCCATTTTTTATTCATTATGAGATTTATTCATAACTACATATGTGACAGAATGTGATTATGAGATGTGGGAAAATATGATAAGTTGTGATATCACAGAAAAAATCAGTCCAGTGTTGTTTGCTTCGCTTTCTGCACCTGCTTTCTATTCAGATGGATTCTATACTGATGAAGATGCTTTGCAAGGTCAAGTGATCTGCTAATGGAGCCATGCTTGACACAATGTGGTTTGTAAAATGTGGCATTGGTGTGAGGTTTACATGTGGGAACATGTTTAGGTATGGTGGAGGGGTGAAAGGCAGTAAAGTAATCAGTTCTAGATATTTGTTGCTCCAAAATCTCCTGTTCTGGTCTCTTTTCATACACATGTTTATCTGTTTGGGGGGGAAATTTAATTAAATATGCCTAGACAATGTGTTTCAAGATTTTTTTTGCATATTAATGAATATTTTACTTGTATTTGGTGAGTGATTTATGCCAAAAATCTTCATCATAATGAATAACTACCCTAAAAGGCTATTCATTGTTTATTGTTCAAAGCTCTTACATCCCAAGTCTGTTCCAGCCAAATCCTATTCATTATAAGAATTATTCATTATAATCATATGGTGCAAAACATCTAGTCACCACTACTTTGTAACAAACAGCTTGTAGCACAATTTGTGACATCAAAATTTCCTCAAATCCTTATCTATCTAGGCAAAATGCTCCTCTTGATTGTCTCAACAAATCTGCTAGACATATTTTGATTTGAGTCAAAACTGATGGAGTTAAGAAATTTGGTCAGGGAAATTTGGCCAACATGCCTTATATAGGAAGACCTTGAGCCACCCAATATGGCAGGTGAATTATGAAAAGAGATAGTTTTGGCAGGAAAAATGCACTTTCAGCTTGTGTTTGACCATTCAGAGTCTGCCTGAATGTCAAAAAACCTTGTACATGAATGTTTAAAATTTCAAAATTTTCTCCAGCCAAATTGGCTGCTATCAGAAATAGGCAGTGACTAGATGTTTTGCACCATCTATAATATTAACAGACATTATGGAGCAAACCTTGATCAGTAAGTAATAATGTTACATACAAATTTTACTAAGCAATTCCCATGTCTAAATGCTGCCCATGATGTCAATCTGTTCTCACAGTGCACAAAGCATTACTATGCTGCTGCTCCAGGCCACTGATCTTGCCCTGCATGACACTGGGTATCCCCAAGCCTGTGATCCCCACTGCTTCAGTATGAGGATGCTGCATGCCATTGCCACAGGCTGCTGTTGCCCTGCATGACACTAGGTATCCCCAGGCCTGTGATCTCACTGCTTTAGTGCAAGGATGCTGCATGTCCTCTTGCTCCTCATTCTCTTCCTGCATCATTGCACCTGTGCACCTGTGCACTTGGTAAATCTCATGCTTTCTCACTGCTACTATATGTATGCTAACCATCCTTTGTCTCATTTATTTTTCAGGCTTTATCACATTCTCTGCTTTTGATAGTGAGATTACATTTGGTACTACAAGCCCTTATCTGATCTCTCATCTGTTTTGGCTCTGTGTCCTTTCTGAAGGCTGTAGTCTTTGCAATCCCATCTAAATATATTCTTATCACAGCCATTCTTCAGGTATGTTCTAAATGTCTGGCTTCTAATCCTTGATCTATAATATTAAGAGATTTAAATTATGTTTGTTAGACCTTCTGATTTATCTCTCCAACCTCTCTGTTCCTGTGATCTCTGAGCTTCTTCTATAATATTGACAGACCTGAATTTTAAACTCTGTTTGCAGCTATTTTCTTTTTATTTCCCCCATTCTGCATCTTATTTTTGTTTGCCTGCTGTTCTGTGTGCAATCTGCTCTTAGCTCCTCTTTCTTTCTTACTAATACTAATATATAGATAGCTCCTGGCTTTGATATTCTGTCTCTTTTGGTGAGCTGGATTTTGAACTGAACTCCTTATTCTTCTTACAACTCCAAGAATTATAGATAGTGTCTAAGGGATAGTCTGTCCAATCTCCTGTACAGGGCAATTACACTTTTTTGTATTGTTCTTTTTATTTTCTCAATTGAACAAATGCTGATACTTGAATTGCAGATGTTTAATAACACTCCTCAATCTGCACATCACCAGACAGAACATGAACAATGTCAGCTGGACAGTCCTGAACATTGGCACCTTCCAAAACAGCAGCAAGAAAATAACAGGGAAGCAATTCCATTTGCATTAGCTCCTCAGCATGTGGCTTCAGATATTCCTCAAACAATTCCAAACAGCAGAGATCCATTTGAAGGTTTTTCAACAGGTAATACCTATGTTTCCCATGTGGCAGCAGTCAATGCAAGGGTTCATAATTTTCCAGCTTCCTCTTCTGCAATGAAGTCTGGCACTACCCCTCTCTCCTTGGCTGAACTTCATGCTGCTTATGATGTTTTGCCTGAGATTCCTCAACATATTTCCAGAGGAAGATAAATGAGAGCATCCTCTAATACTAGGAACACAAATGTCCAATATCTCTGGCTGAGATACATGCTGTTGCTGCTGCTTTGCCTCCAGTTTCTCAGATTCCCTCCAAGGGAAGAAAGGCTCAAAGAAGGGCTCTAGCCATTGCTCAGACCTCCACTGGGAGAAGTAGTCATGCTGTCACTCCACTTCCACTTTTATAGCTGAACTTCATGCTGCTACTGCTGCTGCTTGGTCTCTTATTCCTCAGCCTCCATCAAGAAGGACAGGGCAACATACTTCTGCTGCATCTCAAATATACAATACTGCTGCACCCATTTCTAGGGCTCAAATTCATAATGCTGATGCTACTGTCTCTGCTATTATAAAAAATAATCCCAGACAGAGAAGAGGTCCAGGTACTCAACAGCCAATCTCAACTTTTACCCAATCTCAACAAAATTTGAATATGCAGGCTGCTCTTTAGTCTCATGGTTCTCCTCTAAATAGAAGCTCCTCTCAGCCACCTGCCTATGATGAACAGAGTAACTTACCTGTTGTACAAAATAGACAGGAGTCTGCTCCTCCTGAGCCAGCTCTTGCACAAAATAGACAAGACTCTGTTCCTCCCTTGCCACCTCCTGAGCTTTCAAATGCACTAGCTGTATTAGAGAACATCCTTTCTGTAGCATGCAGGCCATTCAATCCTGCATATGTTCAGATGCATGATCTTGGTGAAATGAATGTGCCATGCCCTGAGTGTGGAGCTTTACATTGGATGGCTGAGCATCTTGCAAAGTCTTCAAATGCTGATCCAAAATTTGGAACTTGCTGTTTTAGCAGAAAGATTAAGCTTGACAAACTTCATGACCTTCCACCTGAGCTGTAAAACTTATATACATCTGATGTAAACAATGCAAAGCAGTTCCATGGTGCAATCAAAAGGTATAACTCTGTCCTAGCAATGAACTTTGTGGGTGAAGAAAGCTCAGAGTAAATGAAACTATCAATAATGGCAGAGCTCTATGGGTCTATAAAATACAAGGAAGTGTGCATCATCTCATAGGGTCCTTGCTAGGAGCTCAGTGGGCTCAGAAGAAGTATGGTCAGCTCTATATCTATGACTCAAATGAGGCTCTGGACATCCACATAAGCTAAAATGCACATCCTGGAGGCCAAAACAGAGAGATAAATACCTCGATTAGAGAGACTTTGCAGATATTGCAAGGTGTTCTTTATCACCATCATCCTGCTGTTGAAATGTATAAGCAGGCTCTTGAGCTCACACAGCATATACCTTAAGATGGTAATTGCAAAATGGTGCTGTGCTTTGATGGAAATACAGACAGAAGGAGATGTAACCTGCAAGTAATCTCCTCTGAACATGAGGTCATGACACTCCCCCACCTGTCTAAATAGACTATACATATACTATATATAGTTTACATATACTCTATGTAGACTTTATGTAGAGTATATGTGCCACAAGAAGAGAGTTACCACTGCTTATGCACTACATATACTCTATGTAGAGTCTATGTAGAGTATATGTAAAATCTTGAAATACATAGACTATATGTATAATAGTCTACATATAGTTTACATAGAGTCTATGTAAAGTCTATGTAGAGTATACATGAGATCCTAATATACATAGACTATACATACAATATACATATACTTTAGGTACAGACACTGAATTGATTACATTGTTATTTAACACTATTAAAAAACATAAGCAGGATCAAGAATTGAACCAAATACACCCCCACTGCCCATGAACACCACCCCACATCTGCAAACACACCTCCAGCACCCACAAAATCTACTCCACATCCATGAACACACCCCCACCACCCACAAACACCACCCTACATCTGCAAACACACCTCCCCAGCACCTGCAAAAATTACCCTTGCCAAAACTACCCACCACCATCCAATCTCACTGCACCCATTGCAAAATGCCCCACCTATTGCACAATACCCCACCTACTGCATGATTGCCCCATCCACTATTGTGAAGTTGCCAAAATCACCCCCACTGCTGCTGAACTGTCTCACCCACTAAAAAACTGCCCCTACCTCCTGGAAATCATCCTCACCCCTTTATATATATTGTAGTAATAAGTAGATAACATAGAGTAGCCAAATAAAATTATAATACAAACTAGTACTAATAGTAAGTCTATATATACTGTATGTATAGTCTACATACAGTGTACATATAATATATGTATAAGCACTTCAAATATTGATCATATTTAATAGTAAGTCTACATACACTGTATGTATAGTGTACATACAGTGTACATATAGTATATGTATAAGCACTTCAAATGTTGGACATATTTAATAGTAAGTCTATATACACTCTATGTAAAGTGTACATATAGTGTGTATACAGTTCAAGTAAACATACATTATGTATGCCAGAAGTGCAGTTTACATAGAGTATACATAGACCTGTGGAGGAGTATAAAGTACAGAACACTTAAAATGTTCATCATATTTGATAGCAAGTCTATGTACAGTCTATGTACAGTCTACATATATTGTACATACAGTTTAGTAATTGATATGTTCTAGATGAAGTTACTCTAGGTATAGTATAAGTATAACATACATAGAGTATATGTAGACTCTATGTACATATGTACAATATATATATAGTCTACATAGACCTGTGGGGGAGTGTAAAGTACAGCTGAACATGTTGCAGTCATATTGCCAGGAGAAGGTGATCAGTCATCTGCTGCAAGGGATAGAGTACTTTTTTATTGAGGAGGTGGTTTACATTGCATAAATGAACTGTATCCTATGTATCAGAGTCTGCACTTTATTTTGCTCTTTCCTACTGGACAGCTGGGTTGGCATCCAAACTTGAGGCTTACTCTTCCAGATGCTAATGCTGGAAATGTAGCTAATGATGAAGATGCTTATGAAGTAGATAATGCCCCTGATCATACTCCTGGAGAAGAGACCAGTGCTAGGCCAGGCTCACAGATAAGAAAGAGGTAGTCTATGTTTCTGATAGAATATCTTGCCTTTTGACTCCATCAGTGCAGAGATGAATCAGATCACTTATTTCAAGCAGGAAGACTATTTCAGCAGTTTACAGCAGACAGCTAGGCTGCAGCTGAGCAACATTGTCTCAGATATATTGAACAGAATCAATCAAGACTTTGAAGTGATCTCCTCAATGGTTTGGTTAATGCAGTCTATCATAATCCAGGTGTTGACAGTAACAATGTAGGGTAGAGAGTTGTTCTCTATTTTTCATTTACAGGGAGCACTTGCTTTATGGTGCAGAACTGCCAGGATGTTTTAGCCATGATCAGACATTTCTAGGTTGCTGATCTCTTCTTGACAATGATTGATTGGCCTGAAGTTGTGAGTGCAATTCTTTCAGGTCAGATCTCTGCAGACATGCCTGACTTGATCTCCAGAGTCTTCAATGAGAAAGTTGAAGAGTTGCAAAAAGATATCTTGGAAAGAAATACATTAGGTCTCTCTGTTGCTAGGGTTTACACAGTTGAATTTCAGAAGTGTGGATTGCCTCATATTCACATGATTATCTTTCTCAATGAGGGCTCAAAACTGAGAACTCCTGAGGCAGTGGACAGCCTGATCTCTGCAGAGCTTCCAGATCCTGACACACAACTTGAGCTCTATGAATTGGTAAAGAAGCTCATGATTCATGGTCCATGTGGAGAATAAAACAAAACATTTCCCTGTGTAGAGAATGAGAGGTGCATTCACCACTTTCCAAAGGGTTTCAAAGCTGAAACCACACTTTCTGATAATGCATATGCAAACCATTGGCACTGTGATGATTGGATAAGGCATACTACTGTGACAAATAATAAAGAAATTGTGATAAATAACCAATGAGTGGTTCCTTGCTGCAAATGGCTGCTCTGGAAATATTGGTGTCACATCAATTTAGAGCATGTACAATCCATCAAGTCTATCAAGTACATCTATAAATATGTCTACAAGGGTCATGACTGAGTTACTGTGCAGTTTGCAAATAATTGCAATGAGGTTATGACATATCTTGATGGCTGCTACATTTCTTTTTATGAAGCCATCTGGCACATTTTTCAGTATCACATGCATGAGGAAAAGCCTCCTGCTGTGCATCTTGCAATACACCTGGAAAACCATCAGACTGTCACTTGGAATGCAGACAAAGCTGAAAATTTGCATGCTGTCATTGTCAGATCTTCATCTCAAAGGACTACACTCACCGGGTATTTTAAGGCAAATCAGGATTACTCTGAACTAGCTGGAAATTTGCTTTATCATGAGATGCCTTATAAGTTTGTTTGGAATGCCAACAAAAGAGAATGGAAGCCTAGACAGAGAGAGTTTGCTATTGGAAGGATGTCCTATGTCTCACCCTCCCTTGGGGAGCTCTTTGACCTTCAATTGCTACTCACTGCTATCTGAGGTCCAAAATCCTATGCAGATATTGTTACAGTAAATGACATTCATCATACTTCTTTCAAGTCTGCATATGCTGCACATGGGCTATCAGAAGATGACTAGGAATGGGCTACATGTCAGCAGGAGGCAGCTTGTATGAAAACAGGAAGTCAACTCCACTCCTTATTCTGCACCATATTGGCAGATTGTTCACCTCATGATCCTGTTCTTCTTTGGTCAATTTTCTGTGAACATATATGTGATGACCTGAAACATGCCTGAGAAAAGTTGAGATTCCAAATGCCACAGATGAGCAGATATATGACTTTGGTCTCTATCTTATTGAACAAAAAATTTCATGCACCAACAAGTCATTATCTATGACACCTAGAATGCCTATGTCACAGATGAACTAGCAACAGCTGTTTGGGAATTGGTTTATTCTGGAGCAAAGAAACTATGATCCTGTTGAGCAGGAAAATATTGCATCTGAGCATATCCAGTCTTAATGATGAGCAGCATGCTGTATTTGATGAAATCTGTGCAGCTGTTGAAGGAAAAACAGGCCAAAGCTTCTTCTTGAATGGAAGTGGGGGGTGTGGAAAAACATATCTGTACAACACTCTGTGCTATTAATTTTGAGGAAAATCAATGATAGTGCTCTGTGAAGCATCTTCTGGAATTGCAGCTCTATTCTGATGATTGGGGGAAGGACTGCACATTATCAGTTTCACATACTACTTAATATCCATGAATCTTCTGTATGCAACATCAAGAAAGGAACATTGGAGGCTGAACTGCTATGTGACACTGATATGCTCCTGTGAGATGAGGCATTGATGCAGCATGATCATGTGGCAGAAGCATTTGATTGGACTGCACATGATATAAGAGTAAATGATCCACCATTTAGGGAGCTGACAGTGGTATTTGGTGGAGACTTCCAACAAATTCTACCTGTTATCCCAAAAGGATCACAAGCACAAATTGTAGGTGCATCTCTAATAAGCTCTTGACTGTGGGACTTGTTAAAAGTGCTGTATCTAAAGATGAATATGTATCTGGAACAAAATACTGCTGATACAGACTTTGCAAAGTTGCAAATAGAGATTAGGTGTCAGCTCCATACTGATGATGATGAAAATGTGTCCAGAACACTGTTGACTCTCTTATTGAGGAAATATATCCTGACATCTATGGTAGTTCAGGTCATGCAGATAGCTACTTTGCAGAAAGAGCTATTCTGTCTGCACAGAATGGTAATGTTGATAACCTTAACAAAAAGGTGCTGGAAGAATTTCCTAGACAAGAGCAGCAGTTTCCAAGTGCAGACTCAATATCACAAGAAGATGTGGATGGAGCAGAGATAATGTATCTGACAGAGTTTCTGAACTCTATCAATGTGCCTGGGTTGCCTGTTCATAAACTGTGTCTGAAAGTTGGATGTCTTGTGATGGTATTTTGGAATTTAAATCCTGAGGAGGGAGTATGCAATGGAACTCAAGAATTGTCATGAATGTGCCTTTTCTTTTGGAAATTATCATTATCTTATCTCTTGGACTTATCACAGGAATATCTAATCTCTGAGACAACACATGGACACTGCATGGATACTATGAGGTGACTGTGCCCATGAGGACAACACAAGGCTTCCTTCTTTTTATGATTGATCATTACTTACATGCACAACACACATGTACACAGCACATTACTTAGATGTATGGACCATGAATAGTACATGCATAGTACATGTGTTAGGTAGTATTTAGTTGCATCATTTGTACTCAGAACCCCAGTCTTGAGCTGGTCTTTCCTCCACTAGCAATACAGTGCTCATTCCTACTCTCTTATCCCTTTCCCTCCCTGAGTGATTTGATGACCTCAACACTGTACTATTGAGAGTATTGTTTGTGTGTCTGACAGGAATCATAACACAGATGAGCAGTCAAGTGGTTGAAATCTGACTGATTGGAGAAGATAAACCTGGACAAATGGTATTCATTCCTCAGATCAAACTTATAACATCAAATGTAGACATTCCATTCCCAATGATATGATGCCTATTTCCACTTCAGCTGGGATTTGTGACCCTCTGTGTTCACACATGGACAATTTTATGTTGCTATCTCACAAGTGATATCTGTACATAGAGTAGTAGCAATTTGGGGAGTATCATCACCTGAGCTTACAACAAAAAACATAGTATAAGAGAAAGTGCTTTTAGATGGATTTTTAGATAGTTTAGGACAATAGTAGAGAAAGACTGCATTGAATTAGAAATGAAAGAATTGAAAAAAAGTATTGAAGTAAGCAGAAAAGTACAAATGAAGACATGTTATAGGTAATAGGACTCAGCTGGGGGTTTGGGGAGCAGAGCCCCCAAGAAGAAAAAAAAGCAGGGGTTTAGGGGTGAAGCTCCAACAAGCTGAAATGCAAGCACCAGAGGGGTGGTGCTCGTGTGTTAATGCGAGCACCACCACTCCGGAGGTGCAGCATGGAAGCTTGTAGTCATTATGAATAGGTATACTGTACCATGTTGCTAATATGACAGTCCGGAAATGCCGCAGTCCGATCAACTGTGCGGTGCGCATCCCGTATCCAGCTGACGGCCCGCACTCTGGACAGGACCATGATCGAAGGTACATATCAACATGATTCAATGTAGAAAGGACGCCCCAGAGCCGACATCGATGCGGTGATTTCAGGAATCGACACCTTTCACTTCAAATAATTTGATGATTTAGGCAGATACCTACACCCTCTAGAAATAATTAAACACTCCGTCTGTACTGAAATTTGATGAGATTAAAGCTTTATTCGGCAATCCATATGACTTCTCTCAATCAAAATTGAATTATTACTGCACATTTTTATCATCAACTAAAAATACTATGCATTATAAAATCATGCATTCAGGATAGCGGTTTCATTTCTCGACTTTGTACCACTGTACAAAGCCATACAGCTAGTGTGCGTCCATAATTCCGACCCTTTTCCGAAATATCTTCGGCAGATATTTTTTGATTATGATTGTTCCTAATTCAGAGCATTCGTCGTTATATTATTCACTGTTCATGTGGTCCGAAGTCTAGCCTTGGTACGATATGTCTCTGTGTATATAGTCACCAGAACTATTTCCTTCTCTTATAAAATTCTTATCACTTCTATCATGTTTTATTAAAATTTAGTGTCAATTTTATTCACGCTTCCTTAAACAAAATTTCAATTTCAAGTTGAATTGATTGGAATTGACCCTTACCTTAGAATTTAACAGCAAGAGATAACTTCCGCAGTGCCACTATAGTATTGAAATCATACGTTGAAGAGATATTCTACGAAAATGCACTGATGAGATCTTCTACTATACAGATCTTTCCAGGAGATGAATATAACAAGTGTATGGTGCGCTGACTAACGTCCAGTGCTTCTCCGCATGGACCAGTTCTTCCAGCTTTCCGATGTCAACGTACACTTGTATTGTTGACGTCTGACATGAGGATGCGTGACAAGATAAAAGACTGTACCTGGAGCCTACTGTTGGCCTCTAATATGAGAGTCTCAACACGGAAAGCTTCAAATAAACTATTTCTACACCGTATAAAAGGAAAATTGAACTTCATCAGAATCAGATTTTAGTCGAAATTCATTATACACAGAAAAATGATGCGTGCCACTATCGTCTCTTCGCTCCTCGTCCTGTCTGTATTGGTGTCTGCTGGAGACATTTGTCCGTATACCTCTCGGCTTTGCACTGGCACGTTTGGCTGCTGTTATGGTATAGCCGAAGGTACCTGTTGCACCTGGCCCTCCAACTATGGATGGTCAGTCCGATATCAAAACATGCCTCTGACTTCCAATTGGCTTGGAAAAGCCTACAGCGATATCTGCTCGACACAAACGAGCGGCGTCGGGTCTTCTTCTGGTAGTGTTTGTGAGTCGAACGTGTCTTTGAAAGTAATATAAGCAATGGTTACTGACTCCATCGGTCTCATCTTTGGTTAGGCGGTAGCGTATTTAATGGCCCGACGTATGGCAGTTGGTCATCGGGGAACTGGATTACAACTCAACCCTCTTTGGAGAGGCGTGAATATGCTCCAGGCGAATGCATACAGATCAATGTCATTAGATTCACCACTGAGGATGGTGACGAACACTTGGTCAAGATTTCTGAGGGGGGACTCGGTGAAGTCAACGAATTAGTTAAAAGTAATAATTTTGAAGAGTTATTGAAGTTAAAGAGTGTCTATGGAGATTCATGAAAGATAGGACAGAGGTGATTTATAAGCCGGAGGAACATGTTAGGAGGGCAACGAGCGACTTGATGATAGGAATGATAGATAATTCTACAGTTATCTCAGATTTTATATCAGTGAATATGAAGATGAGAAGTATGCAAAATATTGATAAGAAGTTTTAAATTATCAACAGGGTTGTCCGATTTAGAAGGGGGCTCACGCGAAATTAAAAAGCATTGTAATTCTTCGCAATATCCAAGCTAGTGGTTTTAAAGAAACCGGGCTGGGGCTTGTGTTCTTTGTCGGATTAGGCCGCGAGATACCTGAAAATGGTGCAGGCTTCGAAGGAAACATTCCTGTGTGATTATTGCACTCATCAGGCGTTCGTTGGGGTTAGTGTGAGACGATGTCGAACTTGCCATTGCGAACGAAACGGATTCAATTCGCTTGGTAAATTATCAAATCATTCCGAGCACTCTTGGGAGGCCATTGTACTTGACAGTTGGGCCATCTTAATCCTCACAATTAGCTCAAGTCTAGTAACTGCCGCTGCTTCCCTCCAATAGCCCGTAGCGTACTGGGGAGATTTTCATAGCATTATGCTGACATCTTTCCAAGTTTAATATGTACAAGTTCTAAATCTCATAAAAGTATGTGATAACAAATACCCTGACTAATTTCGGGTCGCGTACAAAAATCCATCATAGCCCTTCTCACCAACAGTGCTTAATATGGTCGCATCTACATCCGTGTCGTCCTTCAAAGCATGTAAAAGCTTTCTTGCACCATCAACCTTAATGCTGGAAAAGTTTAGGTCTGAGGTTCGGCCGTACTGCACCATATTATCGACAATCTGCAAAATGTGAATAAAGTAATTTCAATAAGTATATTCTAGATTAAAATTTCATGTTGAACTTACAATGACGCCGCCTTTTCTTACAAGTCGCTTTGCTTCAGTAAAATATGCCAGGTTAGACGGTTTGTCGGCATCAATGAAAATGAAATCGAAAGGTGGCTCTAATTTTCCCATTGTATCCAATGCAGAACCAACAATGACTTGAATCTTGTCAGCGACGCCGGCGTATTCAAAATTTTCTTTTGCAACCTGTGAAAGAGAATCTCCATGAGCCGACAAGAATATAGATATAACAAAGTATAGATATGTACCTGTGCGTATTGTTCAGAAATTTCCAGTGTCACGATTCGTCCGCCTTCTTTAGAGAGACCTCTCGCCATCCAAATTGCCGAGTGCCTGTGTATAATACATCAATTCCAACAGTGAACACCATAAATATTCACTCACCCTCCAAGCGTTCCGACCTCGAGCACATTTTTTGCACCCGTAGATTGCACAAGCAGCTTCAAAAATTTGCCTTGGGCGGACGTAACAGCGATATCCGGAAGCCCCTGAGTTATGTTATGTTTCTCGATAACGTCGATTATATCGTCCTTAGGGATTAAAAATGAGTTGCAGTATGCATCCGTTCGTTCCCAATCGTCGATAGTGGTGTTCTCGTGAGTGATCCAAGGAGTTCCGCGCATTGCTTGTACTTTACTTTGTTATGGAATATAGATGGGGGAAGTCTGAGAGCTTTTATAGATTCTAGAAATGATTAGTGAGCTTGGACCCTAGTGGGAAAGATATAAAAAAGATTTATATACAAGATGGGAACCAAAATATCGGTTTCAGATTCACGTACACAGTGAGAGGGCACCCTCTTGGTCCAACATGATTGACACCAGCGTTCGTTTCCGACCCCTCTTACAATTAGTGAGGCAAGTATTCCACTTGAGCTATGTATAGAATAGGATCCGCCGGGACTCCCTAAGCTGATTTGACTTCCAGAATCGGAGAATCAAGCATAAGAAACTGTCCAGATAAATCGTATCCGTGATACTATAGAGGGGGAGATATAAAAAAGAATAGGACATGTGTAGGACCTTGATGACTAATTAATCACACCGAGGGTGTTAGGTGTGAGTCGGTATTATTTACTTGTTGGAGTCATTATAGGGGTCTTGATGAGGGCAGCGAATTACGAACGCCTAGGGTATCATTGAAATTAAATGATATTTCCAGACATGTTTCGACACCGTGCTCTAGAAAAGAAGGCATGAAATGGTATGAATGTTATCGCAGCGACTGGCTTCTTACATTCCAACTACTCGAAAGCAACAAATGATTAAGCAGGCTGAAAATTTCACCAACTTGTAACATTCGCTCAAATTTTAAGTGGTTAGCTTACTCTCTGTTGACGATGCACTTTTCAGAGCAATCCTGTTCCGATGACATGATAATATTAAAGCTAAAAAGATAAAATTATTCGTAAATGAACGAGTCCATGGAGAATCATACATCGGTATGAAGCTCAAAGATAGATCCTGCTCCGAGGACACAATGAGCTGCACGACTAACGATAGAAGGACTTTCATTGACTGCGACGCGCCCACGGATATTTATAATATTAGAATCTGGCCCGAAGACAGGGTAACCGGCGAGATGGAGCAGGAGACTTGCAATGAGTGAATTATGAAGAGAAAAACCAGACCACGCTAGCGAACAGTCACCTAATGATTTTTAAACTAAACGTCAGCATAGCGCACCCATGCGAAGTATATATCTGGCGCATACATAGTCAACGATGAAGGGAAACCTGTCCGTGGACAGAAACCGACGAAACGTTATAAACTCCTCGGTGACCACAGGAGTCAATAGCCCAAGGAAGATGCAAAATCGAAAAAAATGCTCATCATGATTAAGGCGGGGAAACATTCCGTGTTAAGAGAAGAACTGTGTCGCGGTCAGGAATAGCGGCCGCAGATGGCAACTGGTAAGCCTGGGAATTGCAAAGAAGAAACGAATTGAGAGATCGTGTAGAGCATCACTGACCAACGTCAAACCCACTCCTGTCAAAATCTGAAGACCAGAAGTGTACGACGTGTGAAGGATCGGGAAGAGCGGTGGATTATCTTACAAACCCCTCGTCGGCCTCCCACGATGATCCGATGGTCACTCGTAGTCTCCTTAAATCCATAACAACTTATTGACGAGAAAATTTGACTTCCTGAGCATCAATGCCCCACGGCACAGAAGCGCTTGGACCAGGGAACAACAAGCGTGATTTGGCTGCGTAATGCGCTAGAGACCGAAGGAGTCGGAAGCAGATTGATTAGATATCCGGCGTCTACTCAGAGATCAAAATAGACCGGAGAAGCAGTTAATGCTGCGTCGTGGCCTGACTTTGTGTGCCTGAGAGTGGGGAAGAGGAAATTAAATCAAGAAGGGAGGAAAAGAAAGAGAGAGAGAAAAGAACAAGCAAGGGATGTAAGAATAGAGGAGAGGATTAGAACTTTGAATAAATGGACGGAGAACAGACAATAAACTTGTCTGAGGAACGTAGTTTTTGAGCTATTCCAACTAGGCCCACATATGGAGAGATGTTCAAGAGGCAGGCGTACGATCCAAGTCGTAGTTTAGCTCGCAAAAAGTTGCCTAGGAAAGCATTCTTTATGGCCAGCTGACTTTTTGACATGCTCCTAGGCGTGAAATCAGGTAGGAGAGGAATAAGAATAGAAAAGGTGGAACTATACCACGTCGTTGGATTGGGAATGAAAAAAGTACAGTCATCCACTGTCACATGTAACAGTGAAATTTAAATTTGAGATTCTATCCTTCTACATTGCAGGGCCTCCAATATTCGTATTTCAAGTACATTGAATATTCTGTATCCAGATTTTGAGGAAAGTATATCAAACTACTGTGAAGAAATTGCGAAAACATGGGTGTTACACTGAGTGGTGACAGCCTTAAATAGAATATCTTTGAAATCACCCTCAATGGACAAGGATTTTCAACATCTAAAAGTTATCAGTTTGACTCCGTATTTTATATATTCGTTGCTAATAAGTAAACGAACGCACTGCAAATTTTGGGCCAAAGCTATGGAGTTAAGAGGAAGAACGAAGCAGACGAAAAGTGTTACAAACAGTGGTTGTGCTACACCTGACGGTAGATCACTGTAAGTGAGAAAAGCTCGCGCGACAACAGATAGTTCAGGACTGAAGCCGGACAGTATTATATGGGCGTGTAAGGAGTTTGATTCTAGGCTGGTTGTGTGGGTGTATGATTGTCCTCGTTCGATTACATCAGTGCTAGGTGAGAATGGGAATTAGGATGCGCTTGAAATTGAAGGAGTTGGAAAAGCCTGGGACCGCCGCGGAGGATAAGAATAGGCAAAAGGAGGTGCGATTCTGGGACGTGGGATTGCTACTAGGAAGACACTTGACGGCTATTAGATTGTTGAGAAGATGAGCGTCATGCCGGCACTAGGGGAGAAGGATGCACATGGAGGCTGATTGTGAGGCACAGCGAGAAGAGAGCAATAGACCCTCAAGGACAAGGAAACGGGCAACGTGGGAACAACATGGACGGCGTTCGAGACGCTCCCAATAGTGGCAGACTCGCGCGTGAGTCATGCGAATCATGATTGACGTGAAGGGTAAATTAGGAAGAAGCAGTGTGACATGGATGGCAGCAGCTAGACCCGGCCTGTTCACGTTTGAAGGTCCAGGTGGCATCGTAGTCCATTCATAGAGCGGAGAAAGACGTCCAAACATGCACAAGAAGCACGAGTCGAAAGGTTCTCTACAGGTCTGAAGGTGCATCCGAAGATTCCGCAGAGCACACTACGATGCGCCGATAACGGGTCGACGGACAAACCACCTTCGGAGTCCTGGTTGACTCCACTGGCACTGTTCCTGAAGCTGATCGAAGTTGCGAACCACGCATCACCTCCCGTTCCAGGCTTCGGCCTGCTCACGTGACGCACCGCGCAATAATGGCCAGGTGCTTTCTCTCTTGCGCATCACCACAGTGAAGCCACTACGCTGCTACACCCTCTCTCCATTCATATCTGACGTCCACCCCTCATGCTTACCGGAAACCTCTCCTCCCTAGCTTCCCGATTCAGTTTGCACACCCACCTATTGATATGGCGATAGTAAGCTCAGGAAATAAGGGGAAACCGCAATAAATTGGAGGTAAACGCGTAGCCAATACTATACAAAATCAGTGTCTTTAAGTGTAAAAGCAAATCAATTCTCGATCCAAAGACTACATAATACAGCTAATGAGGTAATGGCATATGAAACAACTTAGTATAAAATCTGCATAATGGTGGCTAAATAGTGAGATGCATAGTACTAAATATAGAAAGCATATATAGGAATGGAATCATTTTTACTGACTGATATTCCAACACCACCCCCCTCTGCATCTTATATGTCATGTGGATATAAGGGTCATCCAGGGGAGGGATATGTCTATGGTTGAGGGTAAGAGCAGGGATATAGAGCAGAACAATAAATGGCACCTAGGGAATGCTCAAGCATGATCTGAGGAACACCTAGCTGAGCATTTCTTTCTTTAGTTCTTTACTTTCTTTCTTCTATTCTGTTGTTTATCAGTTATTTATCAGTTTTTTTTAAAAAAAAATATTTACATTCTTGCTTTGCTTTCTTCTGATCTTTTTGTATGTATGCTTTGAAAGATAGGTTGTTGAGCCTGGATATGTACCTACTTTGTTTGTATTCTTGTGAATCAATGCTTACATTGTTTTTGTCCATATATTAGGCTTGACTGTTGAGTTCTTGACCTTGAACATAACATGGAATGAGGATTCTGCCCTGTCATCATATCTGCCCTGTGTCCATCTCCATTCATTTCCCACCCAATTAGATGTTATATATCAGTGGGATATATTTGCAGTATTTCCATGATATGTACAGCAACTGAAGTTTATTGTAGTGGTTGGGAGGTGCAGCACTCAAGGATGCTTAGCTAGTTGCCCACAGAGAAGCTGTAGACAAATGAGTGTAAGTAAAATTACTTCTGGCTAGCTGTCAGGGTTCACTATATTCCTGGAATATACTTCACTGATGGACTTTATTCATAGAATGTTCTAGAACATGGAACATTCTATAACATGGTACATTCTAGAACATGGAGCATTCTAGAGTATGGAATATAGATAACTTAGTTCTGAGTCAGATACATACTAAATCAATTACTCAGGTGTGTCTTACTCAGCTATAGATAACTTAGATGCTTATTCAGCTTAGCTATGCAGTAGTTAGTCATCCCTTCAGAATATTCTAGAAGTAGTACACAGTAGTATATAAACCCCTTATGTACAGTAGCTAACCTCAGCTTTAATCTGTTAGGAATCCCACTATCCAAAGGATTGTCATATCCCTGTACAATATAGTGCTTGCCATCCCTGGACTGTCTGCAATCAATCCCAACACTTTCCTGGCTCTCTACTCATCTCCAGGTTTACTCCAGTCTATTTCCATTTTTGTACTTAATCCTTTTCAGCCACCTACACTATACTTTTCATAGCAAATCCCTTTGCATTAACATTCAATTTGTACTCCTTAGTCTTCATCATATGCTCTCTTTCTTTTGATCCTCTTACTTCTCCACTTCACTAGTATGATTTTAGTACTTTGCATATTTACTCTGGTTCTAGGTTATACCCTGGAAATGATTTCATGACATATATGCTCAATGAGATAGTTAAGAAGAGCAGTGTGGTCTCCTAGGGTCCAACTAGTATTCTTCTTAGCAGCCATTATGGGAGAAGAGACTGGGTGAGGAGGAAAAACAGTCTGTTCATTGAGAGGAGCAGCACAAGCACAGAGGTGAGCCATGGCATGACAACTTAATTTGTACATGATTATGCAAGATACTATTTATAATAGTTATGAATCTCATGCCACCCAGGTGGTATGACATCTGAACAGACTCTACAGTTTCAAAAGATGTGTACAGAAACAAAAGCAATATATCAAACTCAGGCTCTGTTGCACTCTCTACCTCTCTAGCTTTTTTGTAATGGATGGTGTTAGGGCAACACTATCAGGATGACAAGGCCACTAACACCAGGCTTGAGCAAAGGGGAGGAGAATAGAGGAGTGAGACATCCAATGACTTAAGGCTGATACGCTGTGCAGCTATCTACACCCAAAAATATGAATTTTTCGAAATTTAAATAAGAAATAATGCATTCAGATAA
>JASFDH010000434.1:0-24218 GCA_036937195.1 Nidularia pulvinata
AGCTTATGTGCGCGCAGCCCCTTCATCTCCGCCACCACTTGGTCACCCCACTAGCAACCGTTTCACCTTCAGCACCATCACCACCGAGAGTCCTGTGTTCTGCGTTTGTTTGACACGACGCGCTGTATTTATTCCCTCCCCCCCAAACCCTCCATTCCCCCTTCATACATGGTGTACCCGCATAAATTCCACACCTCCCAGCGGGACGGCCCTCCTTTGCCTCGAATTCGTGTGTCATCTGGCTGGCCAATCATACTCCCTCCCGTCCCATGTTCCCGCGCTGCGAGTTTTGTGTTCCCGTTCCCCCCAACTCCGTATATTATCACTACCTTAGCTCCGACTTGCACGTGCATCCAATATCCGCCGCCCAGAGGAGAGGAGAACGAAATCAGAGGGGTTGGTTAATATTGCTTTCTTCATGTACGTTTTTTTTTTCTATATGATTCTGAACCGGAGCTGATTTGTTTTTTGGGGGTGATTAGATTCTACTTTGTGCACTTCCACCCGCGGTCCGAGTCAGGCTTACTTCTGGCTTCTCTGAAGCTCTCTCGGAGCTCATCTCTGTGAAGACCTCCGGCGCCTACTCGACCGCAGCACACCCGCCACACCAGCTTTTGTCATCTCATTATTCAGGTTTTTCAGCGTCTCCAACTTTCAACATACGATAGCATTTCTTGGGCCTTGGTTGTTTTTCTTACCCTTACCCCACTCCCTCTTCTGGGGGGAGCAATAGATTTGGGGTCGTGTTGGTCGTGGTACGTTTACTTCTCTTCTCATGCAAGTGTGTTTGAGGCTGATGCGATATTTAGCCCCAGCAGTTAACCCGCGCCTATTCTAGGTGTGGCGATGGACTCTGCTTTGCGCGCCGCGCTCGTGTTTCGTGTGTTTCTATAGGTTCCAATTCTTATACCCAACCTCAACTCCACCACCCACCCCATCCAGCACACCCAGCTTGCTTTTATATTCTTTCCTCCCTTTCCCGAATTGTATCACATAGTAGTATCTCGCCGCACACCCACGAATCACTTATGATCCCATCCCGCCCTCGCTGTCCGTCTGCACGCTCGCACTCGTCCTTGTCCCCGTTACACATACATATAGTCCCCCTTTCCCCCTTCGCCCGCGCATGAATCTCTCAGTGCACAAGTTCTTTTCAAGTTTCCCTTCTTCCTCCATTTTTAATCAATCTGTCTCTCGTCGACTTGCAGAACTATCGGCACGTAACTTATACATCTATTCCAGTTATCATACATACATAAAATACAGCTTCTTTTTTCTTTGATGATCTAAATTGTTTCGCTCGCGCAGCGGCCGCGGAGAATAACGCTATCGCTGTTGAGAGGATTCCGGAATGCAATGCAAGTCAGCGGCATAAGATGTATGCTAAGGGTTTTAGGCCCCTAGATTGAGGATGGTCGTCGTCTTGATGTGATTTGGTTTGCTACGCGACGGAGCGTCTCCCGGTCAACCAATGCAAGAGATTCAAGTGCAGTGAGTAAGTTAGCCGCCGCTATAGAGCTTAAACTTGTTTGAAACATCACGCAACACTGGAGTATATCCCTCAATCGTCGCCTCACAGAATTATTGGCATGTAACTTGTACATTTATTCCGGTCATCTGGTCTTATTTCAGTCTCTATAAGATATCGTGAAGACAGTCGTTCACATCCCAGTTATCATACATAGGATATAGATCCTTTTCGTGATCCACGTCATTTAAATTTCGCCACTCAGTGGCTCTGATGGCTCACCGCAATCTACTTAATATCGGCGCTGTGATTGGACTTGGCCACTAAGCGGAACGTTTCTTCACCGACATAACTACAAGTTAACAGAATCGAGATGCAAGCCGGGGCTATATGTCCCTGGATTGAAGATGGTGTCCATCTTGATGTGAGTTGGTTTGCTATGCAACAGAGCGTATCGGCATCACTGGTGGCTGGGAGATGGCTCGGAACTTCGAAGAGGCTCAACTAGCGCGACAGTACCAAGTTAAGGAAGTGTAGCATTTGTGCTAGCCGCCACTGTAGAGCTTGAGCTTCCTCCCTCCCGAACAACATGGAGCACCTCTTTGAGTCCTAGTCCCGAAATCGCTCTTCTTTGCTGGGGTCATTCGTAGGTATTGGGCAGGTGGCAGCGCTTCAGCTAGCGAGTCGTGCAACAATAGATAGGTATGCTTCCATTCCCCCGCGGTAAAGATAGGGGATGGTATTCAACGGGGACCGTGGACTTAGTGAGCAAAATGGTGGCAGCAAGGGGGCAGTACGAGTCTTCTGATATGCGCGCTCCAGGTGAATCGGTGGAGGATTGGTGGAGGACCCTGACTGAGTCGGATTTAGCCCATGGCAGCCCTAGGTTTTATCACGTGACGAGCGCGTCCTCTAACCGAAGTTTGCCGTTTTTGCTTACACAGTCACCTCGGTTTGCGTCATTCGCAATCATTTTGTGCTGAGCCTGCATTTGTGAGTGGTGCCCACGCAAAACCACCCCCGCACTGTGATTGCAAGGGATTGCTAAACTTATTATAAGCAGCCCTTCCCCTAGCCATCGATAAGCTCATCCCGTGGACGCGTTTCCGGGTCACGACACTTGCGATTGAAGTTACTAATTCCGTAGGACATATAAAAGCCCTCGCTTGCAGATCTGGCGCTCAACGCTTCTTCCTCCTTGCTTGCTCGTCGTTGCGTGAACGCAAGAGCTACTTCTAGCAGACTGTCGACCATTGTCGCAGGAAATCCAACCCAACGCCTTTCCCTGGTGTGTATTTGTTGCTCGTGTGTGGGTGTGTTTTTGACTGGGGGGTATAGATTACTAGAGCTCTCAGCAATACATCGATATCCAAGATGCCTCCGATCTTCGATAAGCCCACAGCAGACAAGTATGATTTCGTGGTCATTGGTGGAGGGAGTGGAGGGTCGGCATCTTCGGTGCGTTCCTGCATTTCTGTATTCCTCGATCCAATTTGACTTGAGTTGACATTAAAATAGAGACGCGCAGCTTCGTACGGGAAGAAAGTAGCTGTTGTAGAGGCTACTCCTTATCTTGGTGGGACTTGCGTGAATGTTGGTGCGTAACTTCTATGTTTCGGGTTGATCACCAAATTTATACCTTCATTGTAGGCTGCGTACCGAAGAAGGCGAGCTTGAGTATTTACGTTTCCTCATCTTAAAAGCTTATATTTTGCAGATCATGTGGCATGCCGCTGATCTCAACGATAAGATTATCAACCAAGCACCAGGATATAAATTCTCCGGCGTTGAGAATGCCAAATTCGACTGGAGTGCTTTCAAGCCACAACGCGACGCCTACATCCGCAAGCTCAATGGTATCTACGCCAACAATTTTGACAAAGAGGGCGTCGAATTCCACCGCGGATTCGGGAAACTCACATCGGCGAATACCATCGAGGTCACTCGTCCCGATGGCGAGAAATACACTCTGACATCTGACAACGTCTGTATCGCTGTGGGCGGACAGCCCATCATCCCCACAGAAGAACAGGTACCTGGAGCAAGCCTGGGCATCAACTCCGATGGCTTTTTCGACCTTGCGGAGCAGCCTAAGCGTGTTGCCGTCGTCGGTGCCGGATACATTGCCGTCGAACTCGCGGGGGTCTTCAATGCCCTCGGGACCGAGACTCACTTGATCATCCGTGGTGAGACCGTGCTCCGTACCTTCGACCCGACTCTCCAAGAAACCCTGACGCCGTGGATGGAGCACACTGGTGTTCACATCCACAAGACCAGCCACGTGACGAAGGTCGAAGGCGTGAAGGGGCAGGCTTTGACCGTGTTCACCGACAAGGGCGAGAAGATCGAGGTCGATGTCCTCCTGTGGGCGATCGGACGCAAGTCCAGCACACAGAACATGGGACTAGAAGAGCTGGGCGTGAAATTGGACAAGAAGGGCGATGTGGTCGTTGACGAATACCAGAACTCGAGCGTGCCAGGCGTCACTTCGATCGGCGATGCGCAAGGCAAGTGGCTGTTGACCCCCGTGGCCATCGCTGCGGGTAGGAGGCTGTCAAATCGTCTGTTTGGCCCAGAGAAGTTCAAGAATGATAAATTGGATTATGAAAACATTGCAACTGTCGTGTTCTCGTGCGTGTTTTCTTCTTGATCTCCATCAAATTTGTGGCTTGCTAACTGTCTGACGACAGGCATCCTACGATCGGCACTGTTGGGTTGACTGAGCCTCAAGCTCGTAAGAAGTACGGCGATGACCAGGTCAAGATTTGTGAGTCCAATTTTTGCAACTTGTGATTCTTCGGGAGATGCTGATTTTTGCGCAGACAAATCCTCATTCAGAGGTCTTTACTTCTCCATGGTAGCTGAAGAGCACAAAGAGCCTTCCGTGTACAAGCTCGTTTGTGTTGGACCGGAAGAGCGTGTCGTGGGCATTCACATCCTGGGCTTGGGAAGTGATGAGGTTATGCAAGGCTTCGCCGTTGCTGTTAAAATGGGGGGTAAGGTCGTCATTTCTATTGGTCATGCTCTACCTCTGATCATATAATACCTTGCAGCAACTAAGCAAGATCTGGACGATACTGTTGCCATCCACCCGACATCTGGAGAGGGTGAGTCCCATGATATTATGCTGGCATTGTAATTGAATTGCTGATCCCACGTTACTCACCTTGCAGAACTTGTTACTTTACGTTGATATATGGATTTACGGGCACCAATGAAATAATGCAATTTGTACTCCTATCGACTATTACAGCATGGATCATATCGAGTCATTTCAATTACTACAAACGCTAGGGCACCTGAGTGGATTCCCCTTTTCGAGTCTGAAGCCGTTAGATTCGCACTCACGGTTTGGGTAATACCTCAATATTGATACAGGAGATGCTTCTCCATGCGCCATGCACGCAGCAGCATCACACCTGAAGTCAGGCAAGGTTTAAAAAACTGCCACTTTATTGAAGCTCTTCGCGGTAAGCATCAATGCGGCTGTGCGATCCTCAAGATAAGTAGCTATTGATGGATGAGCACCGTAAACGCAGTCAAAGCAGTGCGGCTTCGCGCGCACCTGGCCCTTTGCTATTCTTCACCCAATGGCTTTTTGACGAATGGTAAGAAATTCCCTCATCTTTACATGCACATGTATTAGATGGCCCGCGTTTGCGGATACAATGGTCGTTTTTCCAAAGTAGGTTCAATCATCCAACTGGACGGCGCGGCAGTCGAAGTGCCAAGCGGGTATCTTGAACAGGACCTGTAAGATAAACTGTTTCATGAGGTGAGAATCCAACGACTTTTGGAGATCTCACGCAGTGATATCTAGTATGCTTCATTCCTGTGTAATTTCAAAGCTATATTCTGCTATTGTGATATTCAACGAATATCAAGCACACTGGGAAAGCATGCAAAAGGAGCGGAAGCTGGTACTGCGCCTCGCACATTTTTATTCTCCGAAGAATGCAGGGCATATCAGCGTCAAAGAACCGGCATTATTTCTATGACCTGTCCAACGGTCGTGTGACCCTGAACCTCTACGAAAAGCGAAATAGCCTCAGGCTGGACATATCAAACATACGTACATTCCTAATTTACTTGACTTCAGGACCTTGGACACCGCTTCATTGGCGATATAGTTGCAGCATGGAACAGATATAACCGTACGCAGAGTCGCAAGCGACGCCATCGACAATCGATCGCGATGATCATGATACATGCGAGTACACCGAGGTACAAGAACCTCTAACCTCCCCCGAAATGCGGGGAATTGTCCCCTTTCATGCATCCGGGGTGTAAATGATCGAAGCCCTCGATGTTTATCTTGGTTGCCCGGGGCTAAAGAGGTAATCAAGATTAAAGGGTGCATGTAGCTGTAGTACCGACGGTGTGTAGAACTAGACGCTTACAAAAAACAACACAAGGAGTGACCTCAGGAGGGATGTACATACTAGAGTAGGAAGTTGAATTATCCATTATATGGCTTGGAAAAACCTCCTTAAAGAATATGAGAATCTTGTGACGAGTCCATCATCCCATAGGTTGACGCAATGCAGAGTAGATGCTGTTCGTCGGATTTCTTAGAGATTCGACTTCTTGAAATATGACGCAAGTCTGACGAGATAGACGCGCAGATGTGCGAAACATAGGCATCGGAAGCAGCGTATCAGCCCGGATATTCCTGAAGGATATTCATTGACATAATGATTCCAGCCTTCTGCATGCTATGCAGCGGCGCCATCGTTCGCGCACATTGTACTGCCTAAAGACTACTTCTGCAAACAGAATTTAGATTATGTACCATTAAATAAAGTAAGACGTACCCTGGTACGCTGAAAATACCTGGCATAACGTTACGATGAGATCGGAGATTCTGTGGATTGCCTGTTAGATTTGTCATATTTTGCTGCCCGCGTGGACAACTACTTGTCGAATTTTAGCTGTAAGTCGAAGTATGATCCGTGCGACATAATGCCTTGAAGATGAGCAAATATGCTACGCATAGGAGTGGTGGAATATTAAAAAAGCACTTGGTCGCAGAAGCGCTCGAAAGACTCGGACTGATTTTAAGCTGGTTTAATTTTTAATTTAAGCTGCCCATTAGTGTCACGTGAAATTCACATGATCGTGTACTGGTGGCCCGTGCGGTGTAAGTTCAGATTTGCTGCGGGTAATGTCTGACATTAACTTCAGCCTCAACGCACTTCCTTTTAAATCCATATCAAACTTTTGAAAACCAGCGTGCTTATCGTCTTTGGATGCGATGGAGTTACGACCACGGCTTACAACGGAATCGCAGAAAGTTACTACAGGACAGCAAGTGGGGTCGCCACCCTCAAGCAAACGTCGAAAGACCAAACTACAACGAAATGCACATGGAAAGAAGAGTATTCGAGGAACACGCGGTGCTCTGAAGATGCTGAAAGAAATGCCCATGGATATTCTTTATGAGGTAACCAATGCAGATGGTCATGCACTAATATCGTGAGCTGGTCATTCATCATTGTATATGTAGATATTTGGGCACCTTCCTCCACTTGCGTTGCTGAACCTTGCACGGGCATCAAAAGCTCTGCGTCGCATGTTGCTAACTAAATCAGCACAGTTCATATGGAAGCAGTCCTTATCAAGCGTCCATGGCCTTCCGGCTTGCCCAAATGATATGACAGAACCCCAGTACGCAAATCTCGCCTTCGGAGACCACTGCTATGTGAACACTCCAATTTATGCTACCTATATGCTCTTACTTATCACCTATGTAATGTCAGTTCTGCCTCGACTCTCGCCGGCCTTGTGCTACTATATGGATCGCGCGCGTACGATGTTGTAGAGAGTGTGGGTTGAAGAAGTGGGTTGTTACTTCTTTTTCCGCGGGAATTATCAGGCACTCATAAAACACTGTTCCAGTTTCGTTTCAATATCTGAAGGGAAATTAGGAAAATATGACATGGAAGTTCTAGATATAATCCCTCGCACAGCCATGTTTAGCTCTGAAAATCTTCAAGGCAAGGATCAGGTCTGATTGACTTTAAGAATAGTTGTTTCTGACGAAAGGGATAGAGGTGCAATGGGGGACGATGCGATACGCCAAGTCTTTGGCTCTATCCTTGATTGCCGAATATCGGAGATTTGGAGATGTGCAAGAAAAGTCTAAGTGGTTGGAAGGCAAAGAGAAACATTTTAATATTCTGGGAAAAGTACGCATAATTTCGTTATTGGTGGCTGAAGTCCGTTATTTAATAGTCTCACTCCTAAAAGCATGCAAGGGACTGTGATATTTGGCTTCGGGCCTTTGCAGAGGAAGCTCAGGAACGGCGATATGAAGTGTAAGTCGAACCATAACTACATTTACCAAAACAAAATTCACCCGTCAATAGAATCATTGAAAGATTGACTTCGCTCGGTTCGTTTTCTATCCTTTGCCGTGTTAAACATCTTATATATTTCTGCAGGATGGGGAGAGGAGATCAATAAACTGAAGGCTGACGAGGTCAAGAAACACAAATTGGTTCAGAAATTTATCAAACAATCCAAAGATCTCACAGATCGCAGTATGTGCTTACATTCAACAATGCTACCCTTTTTCAACTCTAGTGCAGGCTGGAAGAGCATCGAGTCATCCCTTATTTCGTTAATGGAAGGAATGAAGGCGCGACGTCTGGAAGAGGAACGTATTCAGGCAATGCGGAAAAGATTCTTCATTTTGAAACATATCCACAAGGAATACACTGCTTCGCAGCCATTGCATGCGGTGCTTCCCAGTCTATCAGAAGTTGCCTCCATGCAGTTATTCAGGTCCGTTATCGAAAATACGCCTTCAGAAATAGACGTCACGACCCAGCACTTCCAAGAGCCTCTCAACAGTATGCCTGGGCTCATACAGACCTGGCGGGAGAAGCAAGATCAAAGACTTCTATCAATCATCAGACACGCTAACGCACTGGGTCCGGATGCCACAGAATCAACATTGCATCTGGCTACAACGGTATTCAAATGTAAAGGTTGCAGAATGCCGATGCCTTACGAGCAAGTGATTATTCATATCTGCCAAGATGGCCCTAAACCCCCGAACGACTTGTATTGGCGCACATTTTCCAGCCTTCCCGGTTGTAACGATGCAGGCGTTCCTTGGGAGTTCAAGGCAAATGCCTTCGGTTTTCATGCAACAGCCCACAAGTTGGCAATATCGATAATTCGGTCCTGTGGTTTTGATCCGAACTCTGCCACCAATGAAGAACTACAAGAAGCGAATCCATTTGTTGAATGTTTGAACGACATGTGTACGTTCATGGGCACTAGACAAGTGATGAGATGGAGGGGAGCAGTAAGCAACTCTTATTATTGCGACCTTACCGCCTTTTGACCTCGTTGCTACTTCATTCCAGCTACTTCACTTCAACTTTCATGTAGGAAGGATGTCATACTATGCCCCCTTAAACGAGGAGGATACCAAAGTTACCAAATCTGAAGAGTTGACCTTCCTGCTATCATTGGAGTCCAGGAGTCCCTCCCTGTGGCGCTGTAGACAATGCAACTTTAGAGACTATCTAAATAGATTGCCATTCCACGTTATCGATAGGTATGTATACTCAATTTCTCTTAGGGGCCTGAGTATCTCTTATTGATTTGTTGTTTCCAGCCATGGTATCGAAGATCCCCAAATTCTAGAAGACTACATCTTCGACATGGACACTTCCCTTCATATTGCTGCGAGTGTTTTCAAACTAGGGGAAACTCTAAAACTTTATAAATAAAGCTTAAAGTCCAAACATCTAGTCATAGCTGTAACATCCAAGAATTTATAGTATGCCATGGCCGTTCGGTCACATCACTATATCCAGATCTTCCTGGAATTATCTTCTATTTTTTCTGATATAGTATACTGTATGTTCACGATCAAACCTGTTGCTTCGTATCTAGTGTTTGTGTAACGCATAACCAGTGCACTCAGCCTATATGCATACATGTATAAGCCTAATTAACGCGACGGCTCCTTTATGGTACCATTTCGAGGCTAACCGGTTGTGAATTATAAAGTATAGGGGGTGAAATTAAGATTAAATACAAGCAGATTCTGCGATTTTCCAATGATGAACTTGATACAGCATACATACTATTAGCGCCGAGAATACAGATCAGGGAACAACCAAACTGTGTAGATATATTCGCCAACTCTAATGAACCAGAGCCAAAATTCTTCTGTAATCATTCCGGACGCTCTGGAACGTTTCTTCGAGCTTTTCGTGCCGTTCCTCTTCCTCTAGCTGTGCAAGAATTTCCTAACGATGGGTGCAGCATTGTAAGAGATAAGGTGCTGTATTGAAAGACAGATGAACTCACAAAGTTGAATCTGTACAGTCGTTCCTTGACTTGTAGTCGGTATGCACGAATAGCACGTGCGTCAGCAGGATCCAGTCGCAAAAGAATTAGCATCTCGACGAGTCGCTGGAACTGCCGCTGTATATTCGCAGAGGGTTACCTCCTGGACCTCATAAGATGAAAGGAGACAGACGTACCCCAGCGATCTTGAGATCCTTCCTCCACTTCTCCACCCATACCTTATCTGCAGGCGGCCCAAGCTTACCCTTGCCACTATCAGACTTGACTCCTCCCTTACCACTCTTATTGGCGCGCCCGATACCTCCAACTCGCCCACCGCCGTGTGACACGGCACCGGTCCCAAACCCTTCCTGCATGAACTGCTCGTACCCAAGAAGCATCTCGAGATCATTCTTATCACGCAAATCTTCAAATGCCTCCGCCGGATCCTCAACGGTAAGTTCGGCAACATTAGGTTGCGAAAGGACGTATTGGTAGATGGCTTTGTATAGTTCGGCTAACAAACAGAGGAATGAGATGACGGAGGCGGCGGAAAGAGTAGAGACCTACATCCGTGACCATGCCGCTGGTATGGGGATAGAATGACGAATTGACTAGAATAAAAACATTAATCACGAGAACATAGAGGCTCAAAGAAAAGCAGATCTAACCTGAGTCTCATGCGGACTTTTTCAGGGAAGCAATAGAAGCGATAGAGGGAAGAGTAACCGACGAAATGGTATGTTGCTACATCAGGTGTATTGAGTTGTTTTCGTTTTTCATAACTGTGGAGAAAAGGTAAATGGTAAGATAGAATGAGAAACGAGGGACCTACAGCACTACAAATTCCCATGGGTCCTCTTCTTCATCGATGTAACTTCCTCCTTCAATATATAACAAAATAAACAGCTGCATGCGTCGATGATATTCTCGGAAGCCAGGAGTGTCCCATGTCATCTGTCGAAGATATTGAGAAACAAAGAAGAATTTCCGTAGCAGAAAATCCCACATGATACACCTCAAACTCTACGACACCTTCACTCTCCACAGGCAACTGTTCCACAGCGGCAGAGCCTTTACCTTTACCTTTTGAAGATGGGCGGGCATATGAGTGTATCAGATTTCCAGCCGGTTTGAAAGAAGTGGCGTCAGATTCGACTCGTTTGAGGAACTCTTCTTCATCCTTATAGTAGTCTGCATGAGACTTCGGAATGAGCGATTATAGACACGACTGAAATGGATTTTAACGTGCCCGGAGGAATAAAGCCGCTCAACGTCCCTTCCACGTCATCGACTGTTGATGATGCTCCTAGCTTCTCGGAGTATTTTACGGATAGGTATTGCGCGAGGGATCCAGAGGCGAATTTCAACTGAGTACAAGAATATTAGGCGAAATCTTCAGAGTGCAAGAAATACAATCAGCTCACGTCGATTACTAGGTCGTTGTAGCCATAGATCTTCTCGTCTTCTCCATAAATCTGGATAGTACACGAGCACAAATGAGCAAAGACTCGTAAGAGGGAAGACGAAACGTGCTGGGTACGTGAAACTGGGATGGAACTCGTCATAAGATTCTTGCTCAGACAGTGCCTCTTTATCTTTTTTTGACCTCACTGAAAGCCAGAACGGACATGCCACCTTACATTCAGCATCTATTCACAAGTGGACATACTTTAGAACGTACCCAAAGAAAGCGTGAGGGCTTCGTTCGCATCGGCCGTCCAGTCAGACATTATGACCCTAATAATCTCCGCAGTGCCAAACAAATCTATGGAGGAGAGTTAGAGGTGCAGTGGAGAGATTTTGTGCGCGGCTAGATGGTCGTTTTGGACGAAAGGGGTGTTGACGCGTTATTTGGTTCAGTTGACCAAGAGCACTTGAAAGTCACGTCCCTGCAGCCATTATGCATGTGACACATTACGCGTCCATTATCGCCGACGCGTCATAATGATGGACCGTAGACGGATAATATCAAGTCGCAAACAAGCTAGAAAGATTCTAAAACCTACTTAAATAATGCTATCGGCTCGCTTGAGTGTAAGATTTTATGAATACTTTTTCTGGAACGCACATGAAATTCAACTACCAACGATCGAATTTTGGCCCACCGTTATACAATACTATCAAACATATATGGCGGAATGTAAACATGATAGTATAAGTTGAGTGGAGAATAGGCAATTTCAACATTGACTTCTAAATATCGACCATGGCTCCGAAGCCTACACAATTCAATGACAAAAACGGCGTACCTATTCACGTAGGTGACATGGTCTCGAGTAGGGCACAGGGAGGAAAGCAAGTAGGAATCGTCTCTTCAATCATCATAGATGAAAAACGGGCAGAGGAAAGAGGAGTGGGCCATGCTCCCAAAGTCCTATTCACAGACCAATATGGTACATATGGTTCGGCTTTTAAATCTGCAATAGAACTGAAGTTGTCGATTCGCAATACAGGTCACCACATAAGCTACTATCCAGATATTCTTGTGCACGCAGCTGATCCCTTCGAGGGGTAACTCGCCAGGCAGTCACTTGTATATTTGTGTTCGGCAGGATCTCATAGTGTTTTGCAGCGTGGTAAAGCGGAAACCAGCCCATTGTTGATATATTGCAATCGCATCCTATGGTCGATAATAGAATAATATTGTCCAGTCTCTGAAGTAGCTGGGCGTGAAACACGTCCGAGATTGAGTGGATGACAAGTAAACCCTTGAAGTTAGAGAACAAATGGAGAAGTAGCGGTTCGTTGAAGGACGGAGAACCCTAGAGAAAGGTCGCGTGAAATTGTATGGCAGATGCACACCCAGTGGATGCACAAGACCGTTCCGCCGAAGTGGTAATCTCCAACACGAAAGTAGTAAAATACTAGAATAGAAGTTGTTCTGACCCTATAGTTCTGCACATGGTTCTAAGGAAACCTGCATGATAACTTACAGTCGACATCATCATCATGAAGCTTCCTCATTGCCAAGGCATGAAATCCGCCCCAAAGGTTGTTGCATCGCTGCAAGTGGATGAGTTGCGTTCGCCTTCCAGTGGCGCGATCATAGTCCCAATGAGAGTAGCCACAGAAAACGTAATGCCATTGCAAGAACCCATAGCAAGAGTGTCTTGGAGTCGCAATGACAACGGAACAATTCACGAGATCCGGCATTGCATCTATTCCGTATCAATGTCATAGTCCGCGGGGCTGTCGCTGAGCCCGTGTGCACTTTCTCATCTCCATCCGACGAGCTATTGGGGTCATTGAGGATCGAGGATGTTCTCACCAAAAGATAGCCTGGAGTTTACACGGATGTTAAATGAGTGGGGAGTCGCGACGCGGCAGAGAAAGAGGAAGCGTCGAACTGTTCGATGCTGAGCGATATAGTGTACGCGTGACCATGACAAACCCCACGTTTCTGAACACCTTTCCCAAACCTTTCTTTCCTGCTAAACGGATCTAAATATACACATGGACATGTAGTCTTCGGTTATTCTACTTTCCCACTTGCTATTATCTCTAAAGGAGCGGCTCTCCGACGACTCCCAGCTGAGAGTTATTGGGACTTGACCACTACCTTCTGCCCACCATGTTCACCGTCTCGCTACGGTACAGGGCGACGCTTGCCGCTGGCGCTACCTTCCAGGTCTCTGCCCTTGCGCGTATCCCTGTGAGGAAGTATAGCGTGCCTACGGATATCCCTGCGCCCGTCAAGTCGAAGATATGGGATTCAGCCGATGAGGCAGTAAAGGATATCGAGTCTGGGTCGACGATCCTTGTAGGAGGTGAGTGCGCTGATATTGACGAACGACCGTTGTTCTCATGGATAGTGCTTTGCAGGATTTGGCTGGGCCGGTATTCCAGGTTGATACCTCCCTACACCATGTTGCGCGTGCCGTTGTTGACCTGGTCTTGCAGACACCCTAATAGGAGCCCTGGCAAAGCGGAAAGAGGTTACTAACCTGACGGGTGTGTCGAACAACTCTGGAGGAGGCGATTCTGGCTTAGGTGCGTAGCACGGTCCTTCCACTCCATTTCATCTCCTCTGAAGGTCGACTCAGATAAATGGATCAACACCGGTCAACTTGCCAAAGTAATTGCCTCGTATCCTGGGAGGTACGGATGATGCCCTCGTACCTCCCAGAACTTTCTCATATTTAACTCTCTTTAGCAATAAGAACTTTGAGACCCGATTCTTGAAGGGCGAGATTACTCTTGAACTTGTGCCCCAAGGAACATTAGCAGAGCGCATCCGCGCCCATGCAGCCGGCATTCCTGCATTCTTCACGCCTACAGGCGCGTCGACCGCTATCGAGGAAGGCACCATCCCACAGCGCTATAATGACGGCGGAGCACAAAACGGCATCGCCATCCAGGGGATTCCGAAGGAAGCGAGGGTGATTAACGGGCGAAGATATGTGCTAGAAACAGCTCTCCCAGGTGATGTCGCGTTCGTGCGCGCATGGAAGGTCGACGAAGTGGGCAACTGTGTATTCCGGTAAGATGTTCCTGTTTTTAGCTACTTGTGCAACCACTAAATCAACTACGTAGATACGCTTCTCAGAATTTCAATACGCCCATGGCGAAGAATGCAAAGTTGACCATTGTCGAGGTATGGATAACACCCTTCCTCTCACCCACCAGAAACTCACCCCCAATAGGCTGAGAAAATCGTCCCAGCCGGCGCAATCTCCCCCAACGCCGTCCACCTTCCAGGCATCTACGTCGACCGCATTGTCCCCGCCACCTCCGAGAAGCGCATCGAAATCGTCACACTCGCCGGACACGGCTCCTCCAACGGCGAGAATCTCTCCCCCGAGAAAGCGAAGGCCCAGGAGCTGCGGCACCGCATTGCCCGCCGCGCGGCGAAGGAGATCAAGGATGGCTTTTATGTCAACTTGGGTATTGGGATGCCGACGCTTGTGCCGGAACATTTGGAGCCTGGCGTACGCGTATGGCTGCAGAGCGAGAACGGTATTTTGGGGATGGGACCGTATCCGACTGAGAAGGAGCTGGATGCGTATGTTATTTCGTTTTCAGTTTATTATGATTGCTCATGCGTTAATATATGTTCAGAGATCTCATTAATGCTGGCAAGGAAACTGTCACGCTCCTTCCCGGAGCTTCTCTCTTCGGTGAGATACTATGTTACTGTGCTTTTCTCGCTGTTAGGGCTCACAAAATGGGTATTTATCAGATTCTAGCGAGTCATTCGCCATGATTCGTGGTGGCCATGTAGACGTTGCTATTCTCGGTGTTCGTACCCTTCCGCGATCCTTTTTATTCGTCATGCTCATCTACAATCTACATAGGCCATGGAAGTCTCACAAGCCGGTGACATCGCCAACTTTATGATCCCCGGAAAGTTGCTCAAAGGTACGTTATCCCAATCTTCTCTCATGTATCACTTCCTCATACTACTATCACCCACAGGTATCGGGGGTGCGATGGACCTCGTCTCCAACCCCGACAAAACCAAAGTCATCGCGGTCCTCGAGCACTGCTCCAAGAATGGCAAATCCAAGATCCTTAAAGAGTGCTCGCTCCCGCTCACGGGCGCGCGCGCCGTGAGCACCATTGTCACTGAGCTCGCGGTGTTCAATGTGGACAGGGCGAATGGCGTGATGGAGCTTATCGACTTGGCGGAGGGAGTGACTCTAGAGGAGGTGAAAGCGAAGACGGGCGCGGAATTTACGGTGAGGAGTCATTTGGGGACTTTCTGAGGAGCTGGAGGATGGTTAGTTGGATGAATGGATTCTGTGCGGTGGGGAGATATACCATTTCTCTCTCGCTTTCTCTCACAGTGATATCATTTGTATATTAGCAAGAATTGTAGTCTTAGAAGACTGGTCTTCAATATTCAGCAGGAAGCGTAAATTGACCTTACCGCTCTTATGGGCCCGTGATATGATCATAGCACTTCGTCGAGGGGATACAGCAGCCTCTGGACACGGGCCAAGAGCAGGTTTTCAAATGCCATTTTCGTGTGGAAGAGGCTGAGGAGCACATGCAATCTTGGTAGCACGAAGAGTATTCTATTCGTACTGCAAAGTCGCGGGGACGTTTTTGTTGCCGGGTCAAATAGACAATGAAGCAAGCCGCTTCAAACAGCATGGATATCCCAAGGCCCACGCGAGCGATTGGCAATTGAAAGTCAGTGTTCTGATGACACTAAACAGCAGGATAGAGTTGATGTTCCGTAAACTTCTCAGGCACCTGTGATTCGCCGAGCATTCGTATCCAGACATCCAATTCTGTTTCGAAAGAAAAAAAGGCGCTAGATGGGTTTCGAGAAGGCTGCGAGCTCATGACAGCAGATACGCAGTATGGCCTGCGAAACGTATGATCCGTGGAAGGTACACTTGTGGACTGTCGAGTCGATCCTACCAGGAAAGCTTCAAGCCAGAAGGCAGTCCTTGTCCAAATAAAACTTCCGAGTCTTGCATGCGGAGTCGAGACCACCATCGAGCACAGAGAGAATAAGAACACCCGCGCGTAACACCATTGAGTTTCAAGCGTAAAAGCCGCACTAACGTGCGGTCTGCTAGATGTCGACGAAAGCGTTGGCAGTTGAGAGTAATGAAACGAGAGCCAATGGCAGTGTTAGGCTTTGACTGGCCAACAGATGATCATGCATGGTCGAGAGATTAGCGCCCGAGTCGGCGACGACATCATCAACACTTTAATGCCACGCTCCGCGGGGAAAAAATAAAAATGAATCAGTGAAGGATCAGAAATTTGAGCCCACTGAGGATTGGCACGCACTGTGGGCTATAGCTATGTTTTTTAAGACTTACCTAGGGTTGGATGGAATTACTAGGAGTGCTCGAGTGGTTAAAAGTGGAAAGCTCAGAGAACCTGCTCGTAAGAAGCTTGAGAAGTGAATTGAGTGGATTGATGGGAGTTCGGTCTTTTCTTTTAATATCAGCTAGCAAGAGCATGCGTAACGATGCTGTAATGGTCTTCGAATTCTGCGGTCCCATCTGAAGAATTGATTGGTGTTCTGTGAGGTAGCAACGAACGTGAAAAAAAATACTGACCATCGGAAAATAGTAGGGATGGAGCTGTTTCAAATTCAAGAAAAAAACGAGAAGAATTCCGGTTACAACGAGGATCACATCAGTTCCTGAAAACATGAAGAGTTTTTCTTAATTGAGGCAGGGTCTAGCTAAAAATACAGCACGTGCTGAGTGACGTCGGACATGGGATGGGGGCAGGGAGTGGCAGGGAGTGTCGGGATGCTGTTGGACGAGGAGGACACCCCGCCGGGCACTTGGTGGAACATTGTGCGGGGTAGTGACGGGGAGAGGGTGAAACGCGATGGAAGAGGTTTTATGCGAGCTATGCGGTCGTCGAGCGCGAGAGCCGGATAAGGAAGTGTTACGTAAGCAGTTGGCAGCACCCTGCAAGCGCCGCCGTCAGAGCTTGCTCTGCAGTCACGAACGAACTTGGAGTGAACACCGCTGAGCACTCAACTTCGACGCTGCACGCTGCACGCCCCTCCCCCATCCCCCATCCCTTCGCTCTCCCATGGGTTGGCTCGCCTCCTTCCTCGGCATGGACTCCTCCCAGCGCGCACACAAGGGCCAGGCTCTTTCGTCCACCCACGAAGCCTTCTCGCTCCCGACCTCGTCCCCCGGATTCAACCCACACCCCGACGCCTTCAACCCAGATACTCTCAACACCCCGGATCCGGACACCGCGACGAGCCCCACATACACATACCCACCTCGCGGAACATATGGATATATACCAACCTCGTAAGAACTCCACTCTGCTGCCAGTGCATCGCTAATCTCTCTAATTCTTTCTACAGTGGCGGGATGAACTCGCGCCCGCAGTCCGCCTCTCTGCTACCCACGCACATGGACCCTCTCCATACCCCCTTTTCCCCGACCTCCGCCGTGTACCCGCCTTTATCCAAGACCTGGAACCGCATACGCGCCTGGCTCAGCCGCGAATATCCCGAGCTCGGCGACACCCTCAACTACGGAATACTACCCCAGGACCTCGCCCAGATAGAGATGCAATTTGGCTTTGCCCTCCCCTCTGTGGTCCGCGAGTCCTATCTCTGCGTCGACGGCCAGGAAGCCGAGTCCGCAGCCGGATGCTCCGAGGGCCTCTTCTTCGGCCTCACCATTTTGCCCCTCGAAGCCGTCCTCTTGGAGTGGCGCTTCTGGCGAGAAGTCGACGACGACCCGGCGACAGGTGCAAATCCCGGCCTGCGCGAGATGATGCAGTCCATCCCCCCCGGCTGGGTCCGCAAGGAATACTCACAACGAGGGTGGATTCCGCTCATAGTGGATAAAATGGGCAACTACGTCGGCATCGATATGAACCCCGCAGAAGCCGGCGCAGTGGGCCAAGTCATTGTCTTTGGACGCGATTTTGATACCAAGGTCGTGCTGTGGAGCGGCGACGGCCCCACGGGGTGGGCAAAGTGGCTGGCCAGCTTTGTGGAGGATCTGGAGAGCGGCGAGGGATTCGAGATCGGTGGGGGTGATCTCAGTGAGGGTAGCGAGGACGATGTGGGGTATGAGAGCTACTATAATGACGGGCGTGGGCAGGGAGATGGCGGCGGGGATAATGGAGCGGGGGGCGGGCTGCGATTGACGGGCGAATATAGAGGGTGGAATGTATTGGAGGCATGGGCGGACCGTAGTCTAAGAAAATGGCACGAATCAGGGGTGATCACCGATACATCACTGCTACCAGCGGAAGAAGACGTCAAGGGGAAAGTAAGCCCGCTCTTCTCTTCATGATCTGCTCTCGTCTTCATTCCCATTCCCATTTTTCTTGCAGAGCGCGGACCAAATAGGTCTTGGCGTCATGGAGCTGCCACAGGATTCTGGTGCGGAAATCCCTATACCTGTTCTCGCTGCCGTCGACGAGCCTATACCTCCGCCCCCCGCCTCCGCCGCTGCCGCCGCCGTGGTGAATACCCATAGAAGTACGCCGAGTACAAGCCATTCTCCGCCCCCCAGTCTCCCAACGATCTCCGTCACGAAACCCCCGGCACCGCAGCCCGTCGAGCTCCCGACGCCACGCGACATTGCCCCTGCGCCCTCGCCACCACAGCCCAACTCGCCGTTCGACGAGGATCTCGAATCCGGCATGCGGGAGATCCCCCGGGAAGACACCAGCCTGGTCTCATCTCGGAGAACGACCCTCCCTCTCACGCCTCCGACTGAAGATGCCTCCCCGTCACAGTCTGCACTCCCCCTATCGCCGCCGCCAAGTAGTGCAGTGGATGTGCCACTGACTGCGCCCTCTGACCCGCTCTCACCGCCCCCGCTCATCATCACGTCCCCCGAAATACCAGACTTACTCGCCGATTCGGCTCCCTCATTAGGTACAGTACCCATCGAGCCGTCTCCGTCGCCCAAGGTCGAAGTTACAGTAGACTTGCCGCCTGCGTCAGAAACGGTGCAAGTCGATAGCACCTCTGCAGTAGAACAGAAAGCAGAGGAGGAAGAGGACTTTGATCCCAATACCACCATCCGACTAGTGGGTGGGGGAGGAACGGCCGGTGTGTCCCCCCCAGAATCTACGCCCGAGCCCGAGGCAGAGGAGCCTGCGGCTGCAGTTGATGGTGTTAAAGAGGCAGATGCTCAGTCGGTCACGTCTATTGCGTCGGAATCGGCGCCGAGCAAAAAGGGCGAGAAGACGCATAAGAAGACGAAGAGCGGGTTGGCGGGACTGAAGAAGCTCGGGCTCGGGCGGAAGAGGGACTCGGTGGGCAGCGTGAAGGAGGCGGCAGCGGCGAAGTAATAATAATTAAAAGCAATACCGTCCGACCACCCCCGCCTCACCATTTTTGTTCACGGTTTCGTTATTGTCTCTCTTTCCTTCTCTTCCCTTCTGTTATGTCCCTTTTCTCTCTCTCTCTCTCTCTCTCTCTCTCTACTTTTATACACCCTGAACTTTGGACACGAATTTAGCATCTACACTCACCTGTGTGTTCGACAACAACAGCTGGTTTAATCATTTATTTGCACCTCAGCGACCCGATTCGCTCCATCCTTCATTCATTGCCACCGTCATATTCATGTACCATCGCATTCTTGGTCCGCTCTTATACCCATAGTCACAACGAATTATTGCCGTACTTGGTTCCCCCATCCACCCATCACCATTCCCTTCATGCAGTTGACGTATACCTTATTTTAAATACATCCATTACGCCGATAGATCTCCTCTTGTCAATGTTACCCGCGCTGGGCGCTAATATAAAGCGCGCCCTTGGTTCTGCTCTACTCACGTGACGTTTACTTTTAGAAAGTCGCGTGTTGGTTCGTTGTTTTGAACTTGAACTTTTGTGTTGTAGCCCAAACTTCTCCCTGAACTCGACGCTTGCGTCTCCCCCGCTAGTGGGCCTTCTCGCCATGGATACCCTAATCTCACTCATGCTCCATCCTTTTATTACCATGAATCTCGGCACGGACGACGATACTGAACACGGAATCGACATCATGTACCCCCTCACTGCTTTCTTTGCTCTCGGAATTTATCTCGTCTACGAACGATACCAGAAAAAACACAACAGCGCGGTGCCATTCACGCACGTTATTCCAGACGTACATATCTTACTCCTTTTTCCTCTCGTTACTTCTGACATGTTGCCACTAGGCTGCCGATCCCACATGGCAGTCCCTCCCTATCCGACATGCCCATCTCGAGTCCCACCTGGAGAACCCGGACCTCCTCAATGCATACAGCGCTCCCGGGCGGAGGTACATCACAAGCTTTGACCCTGCGACTGGCCTGCATCTCGGAACCTTCCTTGCGGACAACGAAGCGGAAATCGAGGAGAAGGTCGCACGAGCAGGCGATGCCCAGCAGTCGTGGCGGCGAACGACATTCACGCAGCGGAGACGCGTCGTTAGGAGCTTGATGAAGTGGCTGGTGGACAATCAGGACAGCTGCGCGCGTGTTGCGTGCCGAGACACCGGGAAAACGTGTACGTCTGAGACTTCTTTGCCTTCTTCTGTGTTTTCACCTCTGTCCTGTTTATAGTGGTGGATGCTGCGTTGGGCGAGATTCTGACGACATGTTCGAAGATGGACTGGCTCATCAGTCACGGAGAACGCGCTTTACGACCAGAGACGAGGTCCACGAATTTAATGCTGTCGTATAAGAAGTCGCAGGTACATTATGATCCCCTAGGGGTTGTTGCTGCCATTGTGTCATGGAACTATCGTACGTCTTGCTCGTCTTTTAATTGCTTCTCCTTCGTCGTTCAACAAACTGTTGCAGCTCTGCACAATGCCTGGTCACCCATTCTGGCATCTATCTTCGCAGGCAATGGTATAGTCCTGAAATGCTCCGAACACGTTATTTGGTCTACCACTTGGTTTGTCGGTGCCATCCAAGAGTGTTTGCGCACCTGTGGGCACGATCCTGAACTTGTCCAAGTCATCTGCTGTTACCCAGAGCAAGCCGATACCCTTACGAGGTCACCAGATATCAAACATATTACCTTTATTGGCTCAGAGACTGTTGGACGTAAGGTAAATTACTAAGCTTCTTCTCTCTAAGCATTTATTTAGATTTATTTTAGGTCGCGATTGCCGCCACGGAACATCTGACACCAGTAACTTTAGAACTTGGCGGAAAGGATCCTGCTATCATTCTTCCAGGTACAGACTTGAACAAATGGGCAAGCGTATGGATGCGAGGTGTTTAGTGAGTCCCCTCTTCTCTATTTCCAGTAATGAAACTGACAAAGCTGTCAAGCCAAAACATGGGTCAAAATTGCATCGGCATTGAGCGACTCATCGTCCACGCAGATCAATACGACGACCTCCACGAGATTTTTGCTGAGCGGACAAAGAAGCTGCGGATGGGCTCTGTGCTGGCTCCAAGTCCGGAAGGTTATGTCTCGACTATTGACGGCGGTTCTATGATCTCCGGCGACCGCTTCCAAGGATTGTCCAAAATCATTCTCGATGCATCAGAAGCAGGAGCCAACGTCGAAGGTGGAGCTGCTCAGTACCACCATGTCTACCTAGAGAATGGTTACTACTTCTCCCCGACGGTGGTTGGTCCGGTTGACTCGTCCATGGATATCGCGCAGCAGGAATGTGCGTACTTTCTAAACATCGCTCATTGGCGAACTTTTTTCTGACCTGAACTTGCAGTGTTCGCACCCATCGCAGTGTTAATGCCGTACACCACCATCAAAGAGGCAATCGAAATCGCGAATGGCACCCGCTACGGTCTTGGTGCTAGCGTGTTCGGTCCTGACCAGCAACTGTGCGTCAAAGTGGCGAAGGAACTTCAATGTGGGATGGTGTCGGTCAATGATTTCGGCGTGTTTTATGTAAGTGCTAGCTGTGATTCATATTACATATGTACTGATGTTTTCCGTAGATGAAGTACGCCTCTGACACTTATCTGCCCTGCTGTAGCTAATAGACACCTTTTTTTCAGCCAAGACCTGCCATTTGGTGGGACCAAGTCCAGCGGCTATGGAAGATTTGGTCCGTCCTGTGATTAGTTATCCCTAGGCTACACTGACCATTGCGCTTTCTTACCACAGGAGGGCCAGAGGGTCTCCGCGCTCTGACGAACCCGAAGGCTATCATGGTAGACAGGTGGCCAACAGCCATTCAGACCAGCATTCCGAAAGTGCTGGATTACCCCTTGAAGTCACTGTACCACAGCTGGCACGTTCTCCTTCTTTTCTTATATTCGCCCTTTGCTAATAGTTGTGTGCACAGGGAATTCTCTAGTGGTCTGGTGCGCTTCCTGTATGCAGACGGTTGGAGAGCACGGATTCGCGGTCTTTTTGCACTTATGGGAGCAGCTAAAAAGGCTAGTTGATGTATTGTAGCATGATTCAGATGATATGCATTATTGAGCGCGAGTTTGTTGGAGGAACTATACCATGACGGACATTGGGGAGGAATGGGATCTTGGATAGTAACTAATCTATGGAATGTCTCCGGTTCGAGTAATGCTCTAGGATAAGATATTGTGGAGGTGCTGGATAAGTACTGGGGCTCAGGTTCATGATGATAACATGATCTCGTGATTGGGTTGAAAATACAGAAAATCACAAAGATATTTTACAGTGTAGTTGGTACATGATGCTAATATACTTCTCGTTATACGTTACTGAATACTAGGCTTCGCCGTTTAGAACGCCACCCTTTTGATTAAACCGTCGGTCTCACGTTCCCAACATCTGTGCTTGCTGATCTCGTATGCGAAGTTCGAAGCGAATCCTTTGGGACCAGGAGCGATCTTCAACGCATCGGTAACAGCAGACCTCAAGTCGTACTTTCCAGTAGTGACGACGCCGTAGGAAGACATGACGTTATCGCTATCAGGAGAATTGAAAAGGTTGACTTCCGTGAGGCCGGCCAGAGCGATATTAAGAACATTGACACCTGGAGAGAGGAAACCATTGAGCACTAGAAACCCCCTAAAAAAATGACAAGACAAAACTCACCTTCACCAATAGCACCAATGGCTTTGCAATGACCAAATGCCTCCCGAATCCAGTGAATGGCACGACCATTCCGAGTGAGCGTTTTGGCATGTTCGATGCCAGAAGGAATATACAGAGCATCGAAGAGAGTAGAGCGCTGGCCTTCAAAGTGATGGTCCGCAACGAGTCCATGTCCAGAGCCAACGGCTTGGCCTTCAGCGTAGATTTTGCCACGACGGGGGCCAATAATCCAGGTGGTAGCCTTTGCGCTTGCAAGAGCCGTACGCACAGCCATGACTTCGGCTTCGTTGAAGCCGTCAGCGACGAGGATGGCGATACGACGAGTGGCAATCATCGGAGTCTTCGGAGCGTAGTAAAGCTGAGACAACGTAGAATCCATCTTACCATGGTTGGGGCGTGCAGGCTTGTCGGGCATGACACCGTTGACATTCTGCGCAACAGACTTAGCAAGCTCGAAATCGATATTGTTCAAGATTTTGGTGTAGGTTTCGTATACCCGCTGGTCATCGCAGTGACTCAGCTCGAAGGAGATGGCGTCGATGAGATGCTTCTTCTCGTGCGGCGCGAGGGAATTGTAGAACAGCTGAGCTTGGTTGAAGTGCTCCTGGAACTTCGAGCCGCGCATGCGAGTCTTCATGCCTATCATCTTCTGTTGGAACCTATGATAATCATTAGTATAACATATAGTTTCACTGAACGGAATGAACGCACTCGGCATAGCCGCCTTGTTCAACAGGAACTGGATGGCCTATGTTATCACGGTTCGGCCAGTAATTGATCGAGCCCTTGATGATGCGATGCTGGCGAGAACCATCGCGGTTGTGGTTCATTACAGGACAAACGGGTCGGTTAATAGGAATCTACAAGATAATGTCAACAATGTTTGTTATTATTATGAGGAAAGCGTTTTACCTGTTCCCAATTCACACCTAAGCGCGTGATCTGAGTATCGAAGTACGAGAAGTTGCGGCCTTGGAGAAGAGGATCGTCGCTGAAGCC
>JASFDH010000435.1:0-24213 GCA_036937195.1 Nidularia pulvinata
CCCCCCACGCGCCTGGACGCACCCCTGCCACTGCACCCTCGTCGCACACGAGTCCTGCCTCCTCACCTGGATCCAGACCTCACAAGCCACACCCGGGCGCGCAGGGCACGCGCTCCAGTGCCCGCAGTGCGGCGCCGCGTACGAGCTCGTCAGCGATAACACCCTTTTGTTGAGGGCGTTGGGGTTGGGGAATAGGGCACTGCAGAAGTTGGGGAGGGGCGTGACGGCGTTTGGGGTCGCGGCCGTGGTGGGGGCTGTTGGGTCTGGTGAGTGAGAGAGAGGGTTTTTTTTTGGGAAAGGAGAGGACTGATGGGTGGTGTGGATTATAGGAATTTATTTTGTGTGTACTGGGTATGGGGCGTGGGCTGTTCGTCAATTTATCGGGAAAGAGTAAGTCCTCCCTCACCGTCCTTTTCATCCTGCTAATCCCCCTCCCACCACCAAAGGATGTTCGACGCCCTCCTCACAGACGACCCCTCAAACTGGCCCTGGACCGCCTTCCTCAACCTCCCCCTCATCCCCCTTTCTCTCATCCTCTCGCGCTTCCAATCCCCCTCCTCCCCCTCCCCACTCGCATCCCTTCTCCCCACCCTCCTCTTCTTTCCCCCTTCCTTTCCGCGCCCCCCTCCCTCCCAGAACCCCATAAACTCCCTGTGGACCCCCACGCCCCCGCTCGAAGACCGCCTGTCCCTGCTTCTTCCCAAGACATCCACCTGGCCCCCCTCCCCACTCCTCTTCGGCCTATTCGTCCTCCCCATCGTGCGAGCCGCTTACCGCGCGGCCTACGCACACCTCTACTTCCGCGTCCTCGGCGCGCACCCGTCGACGAGGTCCCCACTCCGTGGGGACGGGCTCGAGATCAACGAGGGGCGGTTCGTGATCCGCATACGCGCCATTGTGGACCAGAACCCCCCTCTCCCCAATGCACCCGCCGCACCCGCACCCGTAAATCCGGACCCAGCACAGCCCCCCGAAGCCAACGCAGAGGACGACCCCGCCCTCGCCGCCGCCGAACAGCTCATCCACGCCGACACTGCCTCCCTCGGGCGCAGGATCGCCGGCGCCCTCCTCGTCCCTGCCATCTCCTCCCTCATGGGCTCGCTCCTCTTCCGCCTCGCGCGGCACTCGTCCTTGTTACGCGGGTTCCTCGATATTCGCCCTAGAGCTGGGGTAAAGCGTCTGCCGTATGCATGGGGGGTTGGAGGCGGGGCTGGGCCGGTGATTGGGAGGGAGGAGTGGGGGAGGTTGGGCGTGTGGAGGAAGATTGGGGTTACGGCGCGGTTGGTGGCGAGTGGATGGGCGGGGATGGGGGTGTGGAATGAGGGAGACCCGGTATGGTGAGTGTCCCTATTTCTTTCTCCTTTTCTTTTGAAGCATAAATCTAATCTTGTGGGCTATACTTCAGGTGGCGCAACACAGTTGGCCTCGGTCTCTTCTTCGTCGTACGTCTCCCCCCTCTTTCCTTCCCACATCACACTAATAAAAATAACAACCACAGGCAAAGGACTGCATCCAGCTGCTCCACCTCTACCTCGCGAAACGCGAACTGCAGTCAAGAAGAGTAAAGAACAGGAACTTTGCGGGCGTGGATATTAAGGAGCTGGATCTGGTGCCGGAGTTTGGTGCCGCGAGCTAGGGAGCTGTCGACAGGGTGGAGCTGCTGCTGCTTATAGGCAATACCTCGTTATCGGACGTCGAGCACCTATCCCACTTCAGTGTCAATATCATTCTGATTTCACTTAATTACTGTATACAACCATCACTTGCACTCTATCTTGGTTGCACTGAGGTCTGTTAGTCTCAACGGATGGCACGAAGGAAAAGGCTCTCTCAAGATCAGTGCCAAAAATCCGGCACGCGCAAGCAAGAAGCATGCACAATATCTAAAGAAAAATGGTTGATGTTAATGGTGGTGCAAAATAATCCAGTACATGCACTCTAACCCCAGGCAGATATGGCGTTGTACAAAAAGGCATCGCACCCGTGAGGAGGGATGGGAGGGGTGATACATGGTCAAAGTTTACATACATACACTAATCCACTTCTAGTACTGTTCCGCGTTGTACGCTTCCCCATCCTGCAAAGGTACGTTAATGATATGTTCCAAAATTGAGAAAAAAATAAACAGAAACGTACCGACAAGTCGCCAATGCTTCTCAATACGGCGGGAGAGTGCGACCTTCTCGCCGACCTCCGTGCACGCGGGGGATGTGAGCTGGATCTTCGCCAAATCGGCCTTGACACTGAGCACGCGCCCGCCGGTGGACGTCGAGCCGATGTTGATGAGCAGAAGCTCGTTCTTCACGAGCTTGGAGACCTTAGTCTGCTTCTTGTCCTCGGTTTTGACGCCGAGGAGGCGGCGCAGGAGGAAGAGGCTAATTTCGAGTTCTGAGCACGTAGAAAGAGGTTAATGAACATGTAAAAAAAAAAAAAAAAAAAACAGGTGACACTCACCTGTGTAGATCTTCGGTAGCTTTCCAACTGCACCCAACACCTGCCCCACCAACCGATCCGCCCTACAAAGCGTCGGGTCAATCCTTGTCCCCACACCAATCAGCCCACCCGGCACCGCAAACGACAGCAAATTGTTCTCCGCATGGAGGGACATTATCCTGCTAAATATCGGCTGGCACTTGTTCCTCCCCTGACTATCCTTCGTCACGATGCCTGGGCGGATCTCAACCTCCTGCCCGAGGCGGAGGACCCCAGTGAGGATGGACCCCCCAGCAACGCCACCCTTGAGCTCGTCGACCTCCGCGCCGGGCTTGTTCACGTCGAAAGAGCGGATGACGATGAGCCGCGGGTCGGAGGTAAAGTCGCGCACGGGGATGGGGATACGCTTGACGATGTACTCATTGACGGCGTCGATGTTGTATTTGAGCTGCGCGGAGATGGGGACGATGGGGGAGGATTCGGCGACGGTGCCTAGGCAGAGTGGCTTTTAATAACACGAGAAAAACTAAAGAAAACGGCAGACCTTTCACGAAGGCAGAGATACTCTTCTGGTGCTCCAGTGCCTGCGCCTCTTTGATCAGATCCACCTTATTCTGTAGAATGATAATATTCTCGAGCTTCATAATTTCCACCGCGGCCAAATGCTCGGACGTCTGCGGCTGCGGGCATGTCTCGTTCCCGGCAATAAGAAGGAGTGCAGCATCCATGACCGCGGCACCGTTCAGCATAGTGGCCATGAGAATGTCGTGTCCGGGGCAGTCGACGAACGAGACGTGGCGCACGAGCTTCATGCGGTGGCCGCACCCGGGACGCTCACACGGCGGGTTGTCCTCCTTGTCGGAGCGGTAGGAACGGTAGCACCCTGGGCGCGGGCACGCTTCGTTTTCGCATTTGTAGATCTAGAGGGAGATTAGATAACTGATTATGAGACAAACACTAGGTGGGACGGGACGCACTTTGGCATTAGCATACCCGAGCTTGATGGTGATATTCCGCACGAGCTCATTTTTGAAACGGACGGTCATGACGCCGGATATCGCCTTCACCACTGTCGATTTTCCGTGGGCGACATGTCCGATCGTACCTGCACATCCGGAGATCAGTACTATGTGTGTACCGCGCGATGTGCTCCTTACCCAAGTTAATAGTTGCCTGGATATATAAACATGAGAAAATACGCATCCAAGAGACACAAAAGGCGCACTTGTTTTGAGATAACCTCGGGCGAAAGAGGCGTCAATTTGGTCACGTCTATGTCAACCTTGGGGACGGTCTCAATCTCCTCCTCATCCTCTTCCTCAGACTCGGATTCTTCGTCTCGTTTTTGCAGTGTCTCGTCGCCGGGCATGGTGTGCTGTTTTCCGGGGAGTAGATGGGGAAGATGGGCGGTGGATGGATTAGCACTCGTTGTACGGTAGATTCTGTTCACTCGTGCCAAAATTCGCTACGGCGGAGTTTCAAATGCCGCGTGGCGCTGGAAGCCAATGACTAGGACTCCTAATTTAGACTCCTCCGCCAAACTTACTTTAGAGTTGGTGGGAGTCAAGTCCATGGTTCATGAACATTCACGAGGAAATCCTCGACAGAACCATCTCAAATACCGTCAAAATTATGCATGCTTTCCGGGAGCCAGGACCTCTCGCCAACAGAACAGGTAAGCACGCCATTCTGTGTTGTAACTTTTGTTGAAGTAAAATTAACTTGATTCAATCTTCTATCTTCTATCTGGAATTGATAAGTATGGGCTTCTCATTTAATAAAAGGTTCCCCTTCCACCATAATTGGATCTCCCGCTTTCAAAATCTCCTCGGTTTGTGTTGACGTTGCGAGTCTGTGTCGACAGATTCAGTACCTCCAGTCCGGAGTTGTCAAGCTGCACACACGGCTCTCATAGCTGGAGACACGCTCCGTGTATGCCGAAATGGCGCTGCAAGACTCAGAGGCACGCTTTACCGCTTTTATTGGCTCAACGCAATTACAGAACCATCCCCCTGCACGCCGGCCGCGCACGCCAGTTATCCTCTGCCAGGCCAGCCTACTCCAAAACGCGCTCATTTCAGTAACGACGAGCCCTAGCGCGAAGGCCCGCCAATTTTGTCTGTGTATTCCCTTTCCTCGCTTATCTTCTGATCATATTTAATTATTTGTTTGTTCTGTTCTGGCTGCTGACCTCGTAGGTCCCGAACCAGTTTGCCCGGCTCAACTGGCGTGAGCATTGCGAGCGGGATCGCATGGAACAAGGGCAGCTCCAGTAACTCCACTACCAACAACAATAGCAGCGTCAGTACCATCACCAGCAACGACAACAGCCCTATTTTCAGCATGATCCTGCTCCCCAGACAGTACTCTCAAGGCCATGACCCTCAGCCGTCTGTCCCTTTGTTGGGCTTGGGCCGCTCGCGCACACCACCGACGAGATGCCAACCCCGACGCCTCCAGGTGCTCACGCTCATCAGCTCATGCCAGCCATCTTTTCTCTTGCTGTGCCTCATCGAGGGACCACAAGTGCTACCGCTAATCGTCACAGTCACACAGGTGGTGGTTCTGCCTTCTAAGTTTACCCTTTTTCTCTTCCAGTGGGTTCAAAATATTATTCGTGACTTACATGAACAGACACTGCAAGACGTGCAGAAGCGGATCTGAACTCGAATGCATGTCCATTGCCCCGTGCCGGCCACACGTTGTAGTACCACGCGCGTGAATTATACCGTTATTGATGGACGTGCTGGAGAAGAAAAATAACATTCCCGCTAGAGGTTTTGTTGAAGGTGGGCGTTGGTTCTTTACATTTTTTTGAATCCTCGGACCACAGCTCGTGCTGTATATCCTACTCCCTCGCCATTTTATCCATTATAAATCTCATTTTATGCGAACAAAATCACTAGCAGCATTTTCTCTCCATATTCCTGGCCCTGCCTCTCCCGTTCAAAATGCTTCCCCAATTGTTTCCCCTCAAAGACAATGCATATCCCCAACCTCTCCTCCCCAATGTATAACCCCAAACATTGCTCTATTCCAGGTCCTTCCCGCAATGTATGAAGCCCCCCACCGCATCTGCTGCCAATGGGGGAGCCCAGGCCGCTCCAAGGGCGGGAAGTGCATCGAGAAATGGGGCCCAGGACTGGAGGGTCGCAGGACCGTGTGCGACAGGCGTTGGAAGAAGAACGTGCAAGGCGCTGAGAGACTGATCGTGGCGGGGACGGAGCAAGAGGAGAAAGCAGATGGAGGGCAGAGGGCAGATACGGTTTTGGTGGAAGATGAGGGTCTGGCAACGGTCGACAGCGGATACGATATGCCAGGGTCTTCTACCGGTAACGGTGCAAGAACAAGCACAAGCAACGGTGTGTCTGCAGCAAGCAACGTCTATTCACCATCGCCCACGGATAATAGCACGCAAGACTCCTGTGGCGAAATATCCCTCCCGCTAATGAGTGCTTTCGGGTTGCACTATGACCCACAAAGTAGAAGTGTCAAGACAGAGCCTGAAGAAGGGGAGAGACAGTTCGTGCCGGATGCAGAGCGGGTGAAGATTGAAGACGTTGAACTTGATTGAGACGAGGACTCGGCCCACCGCTCCGGGTTCTATTGTTTCGCGAACTCTTCAGCCTCCAAGTGATGACCGAAAGGCTGTATTTTCCAAGGGATTTTATTGTCGATGTATGGGGTCTAGCATCCGGATCTGCCTGCGGCTTTCTCTTTGGTTCCTGGACCCTTATTTGTCGATTCAGTCTTGGAAGCCCGGCTGATCCTGCGGTTTCAACAGGCCATGCTATACATCCTCAAATCTTAGTCGATGAAATATTGCAGCTGGCTCTCTTGGTTCACGGAATCGTGGAATGTCATTCTAGCTATTTGCTTCCGAAACACTGTATTCTGGTTTTTGTCACGGCCATTTTACTGGGGATGAAGTTTAGACAAAACATGGTCTATCACGGTACTAAACTCTTGAATGTACATATCTTTCTTGACGAATTTTTGATGCGGTACGAGGCACATTTTCAATATTAGTTACGCCTTCTTATAGATACTGAGATTGGATCCACTTGGGCTCGGAGAGCGTTCGTCGATGTAATTTCCGAGTCTTCTTGTTCCAATTCAAAAATAAGGCTCCACGTAGAAGATCACGTAATCAAATCATATGGTATAGATTCTGGATATTAGTTATTTGCCCTTTCTCTGGCCGCAGACCTTGCATGAAGCCATGACGAATCTTGAAGTTTGGAATTGGCCAACAAAGCGCGTGCCGAACACCGGATCGACTGCCGGATTACCAAAGTTTGGCTCCACCGACTGATCCAAATATCCGGCATCACTGCAAAGAAACTGCGTCACCATGACGCTCCCGACTAATCTCTCTCTATAAATGCCTGCCTTGCTGTGCTGTGAACATAGCATAATACGTATACCATGACTCTAGGAAAATGTATGTTTTTGCGAGCATATGAGAGATTATCGATTACTGCTGACCGCTGACAAACCGGTAGACACGGATCCAGCCTTCCCTACAAACCATGCGTCTGGATTGCCTCCTTCGCCGAGTAGAGAAAATCCCGGGCAGGTAATTATTATACCATATACATAGTATCACGAATTGGCCATTTTAAGCGCAATCATGAAATTTTCAGGTCTTCCCTCAAACAAATCCTTCCGAAGGTTCGTCGCCCTATGCATCGCCTCCGCCCCGCACAAAAATAACATCGAACCTCAATCACAGAAAAAATATCCACCCCACCACAGCGTAGCGTCGAGCAGTCTATCGGAAACCCTTTTCTCATGAGCAATGCCCTGCAGAAGGTCGACCACGCCTTTGGCAACGTGATTGCAATCCTTGAAGATGAAGAGGCCGCACAAGGTGGCTCTGCTCGAGAGAACGTGCTGTTGGAGACATTTAGAGGGTGGAGGGATGATTTGGAAAGACTGAGGGCTTGCCATGGGGTATCCGAAAACCCAGTTATCACACCAGCAGACAGGACCGAGCCGGCGCAAGAGGGGGGCATGTTCACCGATTAATTTTTGTTACTGTGATGATCATTCGGCATGAAACGTAAGATATCAAAGCCGATATCAATGGGTTCAATGCAACAATGTACTGGTCCATGCTGGAGTAATCAGACCTATTTTAATTCCTGGATGGTTTTCTGACTTAAGCCCTTTGCTATTCAAACTCGCAACAAGTCATCATTCAGTCTAAGTGTCAGACATGAACCATCACAACAGCCGACTAATAGGCATCTTTTAAAAATCTTTGTGCACTTCAATTTAGGGAAATTTCTTGAAGGAAAGTTCCGACATTGTCCGGGCGTGCATACTCTATGAAATATGGTGAGGTTTATCTTTCTTGTATTCTTACTACCCCGTAGGCCGTAATATTCCTTATATCAACACATCATCGATTTATGCCAACAATATAGGCCGTACCTGTCCATGACAAATCCAGTGATAATCAGTTCTCTGAACGTTTATTATCATTGTACATAGACCCATTGGTAACGTTGCTTTTTTTTCTTCTTGAGTATGCCAGCTCTCCGAAGTAATTTTTAAGAGTCATCTTTAATGCTGGGTCGAGATCCAAGAAGCACGAGCAAGAAAAATCTCCGCACAGCTAGATTGGACCTGAAAGTGCTGCTTTGGTGGTCCTGCACATGTCTTATTCTGTGAACTAGTTCTCCGTCTGCTCGTCGTAGTATATCTTGGAGTATGCTGGTATCACTAAAAATCGAGGATAGAATCGAAACGCATTTTCATCAGTCAAGCGACTCCAAGGTATGTATATATTTAAAATTCCGCCGCAATTGGCGGGAGTCAGAAGAATATATGAAGACACGGGAATGGAAATGATGGAAGTTGGAGGTTATTGCGGTATGAATGGAAAATCCGAAACATGAGGGTTGCCCGTGAGCAGTATTAGCTATGCGCAGAATTCAGCATGAGCTTGTCCTCAGAACTTGGGCAGCAGGTTGGGATTATGACAATGGACTGACAAAGTACAGCATATTCTGTGCAAGTTACCCGATGCTCTAACAGAGACTTTGAATGCATTCATCAACATTCAAGACTTCCGATTTAAAATCTATTTTTCAACCGCGATGACCTTATGTTTACAAGTAATATGATGGCCAGAACAAATTTAAATAAAAACATCCTGTAGGCAGTATGTTAGTAAAAACATAACGTAAGGATAAATAAATCGTACAAGGATAAAAATATAGACAGCTTCAGGCTGTTGCAATTTTTATTTGTTGCTATTCTTTGATAGTTGATCTGACCGTCGTTGGACGACCTACTCTTTCCTTTGTCTGGTGCATGGATACCTTGCCTGTACAAAAAATGCCAAAGCGGCGTGGCAAAGGACGCAGCAGTCTCGCTGATGGTGCGACATTTTCCTGATCTACCTCTTTGCTTTCTTTGGTGGGGCTCGGAGACCGGCGGCGTTTCCGAGAAGCCTGCCTGAGCGTTTCGGGGTCCCAAAGCCGGGTGCGCTTATGGCCCACGAGTGTCAGCTGGTGTCTGCCCTTCGTCGTATGGGAAGGGAATGCATCGGGCGCTATAAAAATCAAATGAATAAGGTACCCAATTGTACGTCGGGTTGACTCACCAAGCATAAGTGCCACTGAGGATGGTGGCCTCTGTTGGGATGGTTGATTCGCATGGCCCCGCGTTTGGCCTCGTTGCCTATCGGAAGGCTGAACAAATGACGGCAGAGATGATTCTCCATTTCCCTTGTCTAGGATTGTGAATCCACTAGAGAGCGGGAGAATCAAGTTCTGGAGGCGTGCTGCAAGTGGAGAGGAGAAAGGGGGGAGTTAGTGGTTAACCAATAGTCTCAGCGACTTATCTATAAATCTACCTTGTAGAGGAGCGTCGATACTGTGACGGTTATCTCGTAACATCTTTAAGAGTTCTACATACACCGTCTTATGTGGAACAAACGCCTTAGGACAATAACTAAAGCTATAAATCTGGATCCCTGCCACTGTAAGGGTTTTACGACAGATCTTTTTACGTAGGAGAGAGGAAATCAGTGGCATAAATGAATGCCTCTACAGATAGGGGTATATTTCGCTTTACCTCGATTAGCACGATTATCTGCAATGGAATGGCAGAGGTTACGAAGAAAAAGCGTCAGAAAGGAATATCTGCAAATATGGTCTAATGGAGCTGACCTTTTTCGAAAGGCGCTGGAACAAACCAGGAGGAAGCATGGCGCAGGTGAGGAGCTCCTGTGCGGCTTCGAGGAATTGTGCCAGATGTCCCAAACGACAGGCTAAATCCACCGCCCTGATTTGTAAATCTACTATCCTAGGTTTATATTGGGGATTTCCGTGCATGACTCAAACAAAATCAAGAATAGCAGAGGAAGAGGCCACGTAGATGGCAGTCAGTGAGGTTGGTGCGTTGTGCGATTTGCACAGCCGCGGGAGGGAGGTGAGGGCGAAAGCCAGGTCAAAACCGCCGTTCATGCAATTGGTGGCTGCAATCGGCATCTTCCGAAAGCTTGATTCCGCACAGTGGATGCCACAATCTTTCAACGCAGCAATTTCAGGGAACTCTGAGACGGCACGCTGAAACGTCAGCTCTTTGAGGCACTGCAGAGTCATTTTTGCAATTTTCAGGAAAGATCCTGTGGGTTTTTTCGACAAGCTTCCGCTCAAACTCGCCTTCGGTGCCATTTCAGTCTCAGTTTGAATGAGCGGAAAACAATGATGTGTGAGAAAGATCCTGTTCGGCAGGCTACGCGACCACTACCCAAATAAATAGACGCGTCGCGTTGACCGCTACTGTTCATCAAAGTCCAACGCTCGCACGAACAACGGTCGTGCTCATTGTCGCTATGGACTCGTCCACCAGCAGAGTAGCTCACGAAAAGTTGAATCAGGAAGAAATCAAGAAGCAGATTGCTCTCTTGCAAGCACAGCTCATTCCGGACGTGGACAGTAACTTGAACACGACGGCAACTTCGAGTTCGAAAGTTATCTCACCAAAGCGAAAGCAGCCAGAACCGACGACCTTGGCGCCTTCTACTCCTTCTCCAAGTGAGTTAAAACTGCGCCCTTTCTACTGTTGTTAGTAACTGCAATCCAGGGAAGAAATGCAAGACAGGGGATAAGGTCCAACGAAAGCCAATACAGCCACCAGCATTCGGAGCAGGGCGGTATAATGCTCGTAGTTTGCAATCTAAGAACGCGAATAATGTAGAAATCTATTCAAAACCGGCTCCTTCCAATCTTATTAGCAGACTTTCCACCCTCAATCGATCAGTCGACACTCCTACTATTGAAACTATCATACGTTCCACCGGATTTACAGAGCGTGCCAAATCACCTCCAATAGATCATGCAATAAATATTGGATCTTCTAGTCGCGACGAACGCCTTGCCCTGATAGAAGACCTTGAACCTGGGCCCTACGAACATACCCCTCCCTCCGACGACCCTCTGTTCCAACAACTAGAACCGAATTCTGGCATCAGACTTTCGTCTGTTCTTTCCTAGTCCATCCCTCGAATCATGCTAATATTGCGCTATAGATCTCGACGGCTACCCCACGAAGATCTTCAAGACCATCTAAGGGGTCGATACTACCTTTCACCTTCTCATCTATATTCATCAATACGCCTGCTTCCCGACAAGCAAGGATACGATGTCCCGGTACCTGGAGACTGGATCACCATTGCTGTCGTCGCTGAACGTGGACCTCTTAGGTTCACGCGTGCACCAGTCACCGTGGGGCCCGAAGACGGAGGGGAGTTGAAAGGGAAGGGAAAGGCAAAGGGCAAGGAATCAGATGCGCCAACAAAATCCGCTGGCAAGAAATACGTTAATTTCAAGCTGATCGATTTCGGTGCTCGCTCGCAAAGGTCGTCATCTGCTACCGGAGGCAAAGCTGTTATCAGAGGGGATGCTTTCTTGTCCCTATTGCTCTTCGAATCTGATGGATATGATATGGTGACTCGGGAGGACGGGGAGAGGCCAGAGAAGGTATATAAGGGTGGGAGCAGAGGTGCTTTTGAAGCGTTGGCGAAACTGAAAGAAGGGGACGTGATCGCGCTGCTGAATCCCAAAATTCTGAAGCCTTTCCAGGTACGAGTTCCGGACTTCCCTTTTGTTTTGTTTTCTTATACTCAGTTCCATGTAATAGAGGTCAAATGATATGCCACATCCAGTCAACAATATTCTGGCTCTCACTCCAGAATCCGCTGCGTCCATTGCAGTCATTGGCCGTAGTCGCGACCTCGGCATGTGTTGTGTTTTGAAGCGCGACGGAAAAGCATGCGGAAGCTGGTGCGACAAGAGAGTGAGCGATGTATGCGAATACCATATGCAGAGTGCCGTTCAGCGGCAGCGAGCTGGACGGGCAGAATTTGCAGTTGGGTAAGAAACTGAATACATTACTCTTGATCTTTGAAATAATTCTAATCATAATTACAGCACCTCGGGTATGACGACAACCTCAGCACCCAAGCGCAAACCGGCGTACGATCCTGCTCGTCAGTGGGGCCTAAAGCCCGAAACCGATACAGGGAGCGGTTCAACCTACGTCGTCTCTGGACATGTTGTCAGTGGCACAAATACCGACCCTAGGACGCTGTTCATCACAGAATCCATGGGACGTGAAGAGCAGGCTAAATCAAGGCGGAAGCTAGAAGGGAAGGATGCAGACCGCGCGCTGAAAGCACTATTGCTCAGGGACAAAGAGGGGATGAAGGCTGTCATGAAAGCCCGAGAAACATTAAATCCGGCTTCCTCGTCCAAAAAGGATTTTCGGAGAAACAAAACGGATAAGAGTGACGAGGCAGGAGAGAATTTCGGGATTCCGGGCGAATCTTTAGCGCCTGGGAAAGGAAAGAATGCCTACACAGCAGAGATGGTTAAGCAGCTTGGCTTTGATCCCACCTACAAAGGAGGACAACGGAGGCTGGACGATGATGCGGTACAAAAGAAAGTAAGTTTTTGTTATTGGATCTGTTGGCCATCTGATTAACAGTATCTACTATCTATAGCTTCGTGATTTGGAGGCCGTACGGTCTGCAAGGAAAGGTATCGCTTTGGGACCGCGACCTGGGCCCAGAATTCGGTCGGGTGTCATCGTTCCTCAACAAGATAAGAAACCATTCGGTTACTCTGAGAATACACTTCCGTCACTTAATAATTCTGATGACGAGCTGCCCGAGAGGATTCTAAGTGATAAGGGATCAAGTACAGTCTTGATTGACTTGGATGATATATAGGGACATCCATCGTATTGAAGCAGATCTTGGTCTTTTGTTTAATAATGGGAGAGACTAGAACACGGATGACGGACAAGTCATGGATATTTTCTAGAATGTAAATAACAATATAGTGTGCATGGGCTCGTCGAGAATTACTATGATTCTACATGAATAAATTGAAGCGATGACCATACTAGACCCAGTTATGCGCCAGACCTTGTAATCCCTGAAAGCTTAACACTGTCTTTTTCAACGTGCAAGTGTAAGAAAGCTACAGCTTTATTTGTTCTTCCGAGTCGTACATGCAAGTATAGTATAAATAGTGCGATAGTATACAGGGTGTATCGTGATTGTATGGTACTACTGGATGCGTGCGTGCGTGATGCAGGCTGACATAGGCTCATGTCATTACATGGTGGTCTCTTTAATCGATAAAGGATCGAAACGGAATTTAGGATGCGGTACGAAAGTGTTTGGCCAGAAAAAAATCAACGGGGTCATTAACAAAAGGAAAAGGTAGACAGGCAAGAGGGGTGCGACGAAAGAACATGGGTATGTAATATGGAACAGAGGACAGCGAGGACGAAGGGAAAGATCTTACAGCGAAGTAGGTTCTGGAACATCAGGCTTAAATCGCAGACGAGCTATGAGAACGGTGCTAGGAGGATCACCATTCTTCGACACCTTGCTGGCTGATGAAGGCATGCCTTGGAAAGGTTCATCATAGGAAGGTCCTCCACGTTCGCCCGGAAGCTTTGTATCGGTAGTGAATGTGCCCCATGGCTGGCCTTTCTTGCATGCCGGAAAGGCGTTGAAATGCACCTGTAAAGCGTTCGATATCAAATACATCAAGAAGTTGACCATGCTGACCTGTCCTTCAGGGTGATTATGGCTGACAAAGAGCGCGTAGTTAGGCGTCTGCAGCGTACCGATCACTTTCCAAATAGAACTGTGTTTAGCTGAATCCGGCATATAATGAATAAGAAAAACATACCTAGAAATAAGTCCTCCTTCTGTAGACTGTGTTCCGTTCTATAGATATCCAAAATAGCATCTGCATGTGCCTTGAACCACGCTTTGGGCGCTTCCAGCTTCTTTATATACTGAAATTCGGTTGCTTCAGTGCACATGTAAGCGCATTTGTGACCTGCCCTGATAGGGAACGAGTATCGTCGACTATTTGCATAAGGTAAGAGACAAGCACTTTGTGATAATTTTCAATCGAAATACCGGAGACTTACGAAACAGGAATGTTGCTACGAGCTTTTGCAAACGTCAGCAGTCCAGCAACAGCATCCAAACTTCTTTGAGCGGCATTCCTCTTGTCTAGCCTCTGACTGCCTCGAGCAACATGACCATACCCAGCAACAGAGGGCATATTACCAGTCAAGCCACGAGATGACTTGCTTGGTTTGAACGCATTGAAGAGAGTCACGAATGTCCCGGCAGGTTTGGACAGATATCCCACATCGCCCAATTGAACGGGAGTTGGATCCCAGAGAGGAAGCGACACTGTCGAACCATAAGCGTCATTGTATCGGGATATACAAAAACGAGATGACGTACAGGAACTATGGTAATCTTTATGATCCAGCAGAAGCCGGTATATTCTCTCATTTTTAGCCTCTGCGTCTTGCCTTTCCTTTTGGGTCATCGAGTCATGTACTCCAAAATGAGCAATATCTTCCCATGAATGTGAAAAAGTAGTGTCTGTAAACATGGTAGATGAGGCACAGCTAGGCGTGGAAAGGTCCTCGTGGAAGGCAGGTTCAGGCATCCCGATGGTCTCGGTCAATTCAGCCTCCTTTGTCTTCAGAGAATAAGAAGTAAATGCTGTAGGAGGTTGTAAAAAGTCCCATGTGTTTTGGATAGAGGGGTGTGTCCAGCCTTGCAGCTGTTCTGCTGGATCGGGGGCTATGAAATAAGCCAACGTATAAACACTTTTTCATTGCGTAACGGATAAAATACGCACAAAATGGATAGGCAGATGGTGACAATGGACAAAGGTCGGGCGAGCGCAAAGAAAATCGATCTTCACTTGCAGGAGACATCGTTAGCCTTGGAGAGCCTACACTATGCCCATGGTCACCGTCATTCTGAAGCCGGGTTTGTTCGAGAACGATCTGAGAGAAGGGAGGACGAATAGCGGGATCCGCATGCCAGCATAAACGAAGGAGCTCCTGCATCTCCGGGAGCTTGCAGATAGAAGGTATCGGCGGACGACTGTTTTCCTCTGCACGGCGAGGTCAGAATTGGTGTGCAGCATCCAGGAAAAACGTACTGAGTATAAAATATCGAACAGTATCATCGTCCATCAAGCTCCACGGCATCTGTCCCAAAGTGAGAATTTCAATGCAGGAAATGGCATATGCATAGACATCAATAGCTAGTGTGAGTTGGCTGAGACCGGCCATGAGCTCTGGGGCCTGCCAGCGAAGAGTCCCGCCTGGATCGATGCGTTAGAAGTAAATAATGAGGTGAATAGTATGTTTGCCTTACGAGGGAGCGGTACGCCGCTGATCCTATGAGCCTCAGACTTCATCTCACTTTGTCCAAAGTCCGAGATAACACAGTTTATCTTATAGTCGACGAGAACATTCGAAGCCTAGTGGAAAATGTCAGTACCATGAAATCTAAAGAAAGAAGCTAGAGCCCACCTTGAGATCACCATGGAGTACGCCGCGGGCATGCAAATACTCCATACCCTCAGCAATTTCTCTCATGAAACGATACAAATCATCCTCTCTCAGTAACAGACCGCGATCCCTCCAGAGGCTGCCGCAACTACCCGAAGCAGCCAAGGATCCAGTGCCATCGGTGGTCTGACCAAACACCATGGGAGCGCCGGCTGCTTCCTCTTGCAGTGCAGAACGCTTCAGAAACTCAACCAGACTACCGTTCTTCTCGTAAGGGCTGACAAAAAACCACGGGGGATCACCGCTTGTACTGCTTGCCCCATATAGTTTGAGAACGTGGGGATGTTCTAGGGTTTTCCAAATACTCATTTCTCGAACGAAGAGTTTGCGTGGCGTGGTATCTGCAAGGACTTTAATAGCAACCGTTCGCCCCTTCCATGTTCCTTTGTAGACGTCGGAGAAGAAACCGATGCCGATTTTCTGTCCAGGATCAACTTCGTACCTGCCACGGGATCAATTATAAGTATCGCGAAGGAATCGAATGAGAACAAGCGCACTTGGTGATTGTCCAGCTAGGTAATGCTGTCTCTGATCCCTTACTCAAGCGTCTAAGTGCGTCAATTCCGCTCTCGATGAACTCCCGATGCAGCATATCCCTGTCTTCTTCTCTAGACACAGGTCCTTCTCTATAGTGCACCTTCTTCGAGCTTTTCTCCTTGCCGTTACTCTCTAGAGCCCGCTGGAGCGATTTGATAGCCTCTGGCATCTCTTCCCTGGCGACTTGGAGACAAGCAACTAACTCAGCATCGCTACCAGTCTGCAACGCTGCCCGCATAAGGTGCCTAAGGTCACTTGTATCGGATGTGGTGTCTTTAGAGTCCTGGTAGGCATGAAGATCTTGAAGCACAGGAAGGACGTCTTCGTGCGGCAAAGGCACGGAAAAGTCTGAAATGGCCCGCGGTGATTCAGTGAGATCGTCAATAGACTGCATCGGAAGACCAGGAGGCTGCAGACAGCCCATGATAGCATTGTAGATGATTTTTCCGTCTGCTCGTCTCTGTCGTTCGGAAGCTTGAACGAGCTTGAGTGTTCGAATCTGGACAGATGTCTAGGCACCGAAAAATGATATAAGTGCTCAGTACCACAGATATTTGAAAAAAATCCTACTCCAAACGTTCTTAAAGCATCCATCAAATCTTCGCTGCAGTCGGTAATCTGACCGGCAATCTCGTTCCTCTTGAGGTATCTCTTAAGAAACGGACTGCGACTTTGGGCTTCGATTAAGGCCTGGACATTCGTAAACACCCTGGAGAGGATAGGCTGATGAAATTCTGCAATCTAAAACAACTCATGTGAAGAACAGACCTGTTAAGATTAGAGATGGGTTTCGCGAGCTCTTGCGCAAGTAAATCACCTGCTTCTGCAATATCCTGTCGAATTGACAACAGTATGCCAGCACATCTCTCAATCAAGCGTAGAAAGGAGATACGGTTTGTCTGCAAACGCCCCATTTAATTGGGTTTCAGTGCTAATGGATGAGAAAATGGAAAGTCGGAGTGCATACATTAACGAGTTGTACCGCACCCCAAATCTTGAGTAACGTTGCAGCGATTGGTTTAAGTCCCGGAAGCGGCACAAGCTGAACCAGCTCAAGGCCAACCATCAGGCCGGCTTGAGCCACCAACCCTGTTGTTCCCAAAACCGAGGCGGCCGCTTGTGCTACAGACTTGAAAGAGATGTCAGCAATGCATTCATGTCCATAGTAGAGTATGCGCGTACCTGTCTGGTAACTTTCCAGCGTTCCTTTTGCTCGTCAGGCACGTCGTTATTGTCGTCGCTTTCAATACCCCAAGATCTAGGTAGAAGTTCTATCCTATTCCACCAACTACGTGGGATACCATTAGAGGTAGTGGAAGGCTCGATGATCTTCCCCTTGGGAGAATCACGAGTAGCATTGAATGAGCGAGACCTAGACCTAAATGACGACTTGAAATCCTGGCGTTCAGTAATACCCAGAATAGTCGAAGATGAAGGCGTGCAAAGACTTGGTGGGCGCGTCGCTCTATTCAAAGAGTGCTCCGAAGAAGCTGGGATACCTATGAGGGCTGAATCTGAATTACCACGGGGTCTGATGGGCGTCGAGATTCCAACACTTGGTGAGAGACGAGAAGATGGGGACGATTGACCACTCTCGGACGAAGCAGCTGACGCGATGCATGGGTTGCCCGTTTCACCGCGTAGCGAAGGGCTGGGTCGTTCCCGAGCCTGCGACGTGCTCGTCATGATAGGAAATAGGGATATAATATATTGTCCGTGGATATTTAATTATTAAAGCGTTATGTTGGTCCGTTGTTAAATAAAAGAAGTAGGTGAAGAACGACTCGGAATTGAAGGATAAGATACAGTATCACGCCCGAATACGGAAGTTCGACTTTGTTCCGCCGCGGGTGTATGATCCCGTAATCTACGCCTTCGAAATAAAACATCGATAAACAATTACAAGCATATCGCAGCTGAAGCCAAGCATGCTTGCAAAGTTCACAGCTTCCTTCTAATCACGCTGCCAAAGTTTCCTAAGTCATTCCTCAATCTCTCCTTCCTACATATTCAATCTTCGGATTGGACGAAGGAACAGTAGCTAATCTCTGAAATTTTAATTCAAAGACGACTCATGGATAACCGTCGCACGGCCTTGCAGAATCGACGTCTGCAAGATGATCAGCACTTGCGCTCCGACAGCCAACATTTACGGCCCCAAAATCAGCTCCTGGAGTCTGATGTCCGGCGCTTATGTTCAAGTGAGGAGCCTTTACGCTCGGGAATTAAGCGCCTACAATCTCAGAACCAGGTTTTGGCGTTGAATAACCGGCAGCTGTGTACAGAAAACAAGCGCCTAATTTGCGCGGATCGACGACTACAAAACGAAAACAAGAGCCTGAAATCCCAAATTGAAAAACAGCTAGCTCTTATTCGTAGCCAAAGGGTGGATAACCAGCGACTGAGCTCCGAGAATCGGGTGTTGAAATCGCAAAATCGACACCTACTCTCTGATTATCAACGACTGCGTGCAGAACACGATCGTATGCATCCAGAGATAATCCAGTTGAGATCAGAAAATCACACTGCACGAAAGCGAGAGAAGACTTACAGGAAAGAATTTGTTGGTTTTTATATTCAGTTCGAAGCTGAAGCGGAAAAGGCAAGAAGTCGATTGCTGCGCTTAATGCTAGGTGAGAAAACAGGACATCATTATTTTACGGAAGACTTTAATCGGAGTATCATTGCAGTAGGGCGAAAGGAGAATCCTTCTACTAGTGACGAGGGAAACAATCTTTTCTTCCCCCAAGAACTTATTGACTATGTTATCGATTATTTGCACGACGATGCGAAGACATTATCGACATGCGCACTCGTGTGCCGTTCTTGGACTCCCTCCAGTCGTCTTCATCTATTTCACACTGTCTCTATTGCGCCTTACCGATGGAGCCATTATCGACTCTTGATTGGTTTCCTGGATCATCCCCACTGCACGTTTATCCCCTTCGTGCGCCATCTGAAAATCTTGGGGATCAGTGGAGCCGGAAGGACCCAGGATTGGCTACGCCCTTTAATCCCTTACCTCACCAAAATGGTGTCTGTTACATCTTTGCTCTGCCAGGGAATTTCACGCTTCGAAACGGTCGGAGGCTGGGAGGCTCTGATGAGAAGAACTTCCTTTACGGCACAGATCACTGAACTTCATGTTCAGAATTGTTCCTTTTCATCTTTCTTACACCTCGCCAGAATTATAGGTTCCTTCCGGTCTCTGATTATGTTTGAATATGGAAATCAGCAGCATACCACATTCTGGCCAACAGACGTTGCAGCTCTTACGGAATCACCACCCCACTACTTAAGCATTGTAGATATGTCGTCTACCCATACCTTGGGATTACGCTGGACCCAAGAATTATGGAAATGGCTTCTTTTGAATCGGATTCAACTCCATACCATTAGACTTGGGTTTTTGTCAGGCGAGGACCAGAATTCTTTGGCTAATTATTTGAAATTTCTGGGACCATCGTTGAAAGCCTTTGAAGTCAAGTTTTTCTTTGCTGCGGATGTTGGTGCGTCTCACTGGCCTTTCTGCATAAACTGAGGATAATTATTTAATGGCTGACCGCAGCGCTTTTCATCGACAAGCTAAGCATGCTTTCAAACACCGGGCTTCAAAGCTTGGAATTACGCTCGCTCTTGGTAATCCATGTCGAGACATTATCCTTCTCTACTGCTTTTCGGCAGATACCCTCACTTTTACGCGTCTTCAATGCACCCCAATTAAAGGAAATTCGATTTGATATTTTATTTCAACCGATGCATTTCGTTGATATTACCACTCCTCAGGAAACTGAGACCCTATGGACTGAGATTGACAAACAGTTGTCCAACAGGTTACCCTTTCCGGCGATGACCAAGCTGGTCTTCAAAAATATTGGTCGACCTCATGATTTTGACCTTCAGGTATATTTGAAGCAGAGGCTGGGAAAGTCCAGCGAGATATATGAAATTTGTTGCGAGTGATGTATTATATGTAGGTACTACTACTCTTGTACAGTGCATGTAAGTATATTCAATATTTTGCCATTTTTGTCATCAAAGTAGTTATGCACGAGAGAAATGACAACTGTATAATGAAGGTTTGCAATGTGTTTCCCAACACTAAATAAGGTATCGTTGCATCCCCATATTACACAATCCCGACGCTACATCTCCAAAATCACTACCCAAAATCCCATTCCGTACTACTGGGGCTGACGAATGGCAGCTGCAATATACCTAGTAATATTAACTTCGACCAATAATTTGCAAAACTCTATAGACCGAAGATACAAACGCAGTAACACAAGACGAATAATTAACATTTAATCGGGATACATGGCGAGTGCTCGCTGGAGGGTCTCAGAATCCAGACCCCGCAGACGAAGGCATTTCTGGAATAGCCTTTTATCGACTTCGAACTGCACATGACTTGCAAGGTGCTGTCCAGCGACCAGCGACTTGATAACACCGGCTATTCTACGTTGTTTATGCACATTGATGAGTGGCTCGAGGTGCATTGTGGACGGGAGGGGAGCAAGGGCAGAGAAGACTTCAGGGTGGGCAGGCGGGTCGAAGTTTGCAGAAATAGGATTAATACTGACAGCTTCATTAGGCGCGGTCGGGTCAATAAGATCTGGCAGTTTGCTTAGCTGGTAGAGCTGTGAAAGGTAGATGCCTGGACAAATGTTAGAAGGTTCTAATAGCAAGAGTCACCGATATAACCATACCTATGAATGGCACGCAAGCTGAAGGAATAGGCGGTCCACTGGCTTTGCCTCTACCAGATTGGTCTGTTCCACCACCGCTTACAACGGATGCCGCGTGCGAGCCAGCATCTAACGGCTTCTTTTCTACAATGGATTCAACTGCATTTCGAATGAACTTGAAATCATCGGTGTTAGCAGTGAACTGTTTCAAGTCGCGGAAGGCACGTTGCTCGAACATGCCAAGGCGATTCCATCCTGGACGTCGCATGGCTCGAGTCACCCAATCACTCTGGAGAGCAGTGATGATGGCAGTCAGCGTATTGAAGTTACTCAATGTGTACGACCTCTGTGACTGACATCAGAAGGTAAAACTGTAGTGTAAGATATGCGAGACTTACCCAAGCTACACGTATAAACTTCCCGACAAGTATGTGACGTTCACTTGGTTGAGTAAGGACGATCTCCGATATAACAAAGTTGGCCATGAGATTAAAGCGTGCACGCACGGCGGCGAGAGCACTGGTTTTCTCAGGAAAACGTGATTCTGCTTTCCATCGCGCTCGGTCCTTGAGGTACTGTGCCCAATCTAGAACGTTGACTTCCTCGCAGCCCAACCAGTCGGTGAGAACGAGCTCCTCAAACTTTACACTCATGAAGAGCTCGCGGTCAATCATGGAAAAGTGTTGGGCTAGGATCTCTGCCCGGACATTCAGGATGAAAGATCGATGAATTCGTGGAGCTTCGGGGTGACTGAACTTGGAGGTTAAGGGTGGTTCTGCTATAGGAGTAGGGACAGGAGCATTTGATGGCATTCTGCTTTCGAGAATTTCCACAGGGACAGCATCTTCAGGAGTTGGTGCATCAGAGCCGCGTCGGGGTGAGCCAAGTCCTGGGGGTGGGGGTATGTAATGTATAGTTTGTGTAGGGACCGGAGTATTGGCTGACTCCAATGTTCCTTCCATGAAGGGTTCATCTGGCTCTGATATAGCAGGCGTGGACACCGAGATGCCATATTGGCTTGCTGATTCGTGTTGATCGTCGAACTCAGCTGCATCTTGATCCTCATCATCATCATCATCCTCGTCATCTGAAAAGCGTGGTGCTTCGTCCTCGTAGTCCCCGGCAGCCATGCGCTCCTGGATAGTGCGTACCCAACCATCCACCTTCGACGCTTTCTCTTGCTGCTTCTCAGGATTGATCTGACCTTCCAGCCGCCGCAGTGCAGCCTCCACATCCCCAGACTCTCCATCATTACTCAACGAATCAACGAGCGCGTTCATCTGCCACTGCTGTATACCAGGCCCAAGACCGGTGAAGGATGAAGTTGAAGGAACTGAACTAGTCGGTGAGCCCATGGACTCGTGTGAAATGATGCCCATCGATGATACCTCAGATCGCCGCACAAACTCGAATTCTCGACGAAGAGGCAGCTTTCGCGGAGGTCTGCGCAAGCCTGGCGGTGCTGCAGGCGCTGCGACGTGAGCTTCCGACGACGTATCCGACATATCCAGCTCGTCGATTGACACAACGTCGAACTGCCATGGAGTTGCAAGGTGAGAGAAGGTAGGTGCCATTCCACCTTCTCCCAGTGGTGAGCCCAAAGAGTCGGTTGAAGTCGATTGGAAGGATTGGGGTCTTCCTACAAACGAGTCCAAACCATATTCGGCCTCATCGCCAGCATCTGCAGGCGATGGGCCATGCTCAAGGCCCTGAGATACAGGGACGGAAGAAGAATTTGCTGAAGTGAGGTCTGCTTCAGGTTCCTTATAATCAGGCGACAAATCAGGGAGAAGAGTAGAGGGATCATTGGTGATGGGGGCAACGACAGCAGCAGGGGGTTCTGGCACGGCAAGGGTGGGGGTGGATATCTCGATGGGCTCTGATGGAGGAGGAGAAACTGGTTGCGATAAGGTCAGTGCTGGAGGGGAGGATGTTGGTTTGGACAAAGTCGGTTGTGGTTGTGGTAGGGGAGATATGGGATATAGTATAGGAGTAATCACCGCGGTCTGGTGTTTCGGTGGTGATTGGGCCGGCTGAACATGAGGAGCTTGTGCAGAAGCCGGTGCCTGAGGCTCAATCATCTTAAGGTACTGCTCCACACCCCCGTTGACAGTGAGCAAGTCTCGCGACGCGTTCAATTCCAGGTCGAACGCCGAAATATCCGCGCATGCTGCCAACGAAGCCCGGCTCGCCGAGCGCGAATTCAAGACTCGCTTCCAGCGTCCAAGCCGACCGATGGTCTTCACAAATGCCCGGGATAGAGCACTATGATGAACAGGCAGCGTCGCCGCAGTTTGGATGAATGGCGTTTCTGCCTGCGTGGCAGGACCCGGGGCGTGCTCCGTGCGGTGCAGAATACCGAGCGTAGCGGGTGGTAGCGACACTGGTCTGTTAGCAGAAAATCCCGCACCAACATGAGCCGAGCTCAAATGCGCATTAGCTGGATCGCTCTTGAACCCAATAGGAGGATCAACAACGGTCGTCTCCTCTGCCACGAAGTCCAGGTCGAGGTCGGAGTCGTTATCGTTGATGAACGGCTTCCTCGTGGCCTCCGCAAACTTCTCCCCAAGAACATGATTAGTGGGTTTGGGTGGGTTCTTATTAGGTTTTGGCTCCGTCGCCGTTCGTGTATGTATCCGCTTACAATCCTTCGCGACCTTGACCAAACTTCTCACAATATTCTACCGAAAAAAAGCGACTGTCAAAACAAACACTAATGAAGCAACAAGCAACTCACCAAGCCATCTGAACTCTTCTTCAATACCGGGTCCCTTATAAGTACATTTAGCCAGTCCGCCAAAAGCCTCCTCAAATCCCGATCCGGCAAAAAGTCCACGGTAAAGAACGTCACAAGCCAGTACCGAATGGCCACAAACGTCCTTACGCGCACAATCCTACGCACCTTCTCGTCATGTAATGACGTAGGCTGCTGCAGCGCCCAGTGGAATCGCGAAATCAGAAGGTGACACAGGTCCACCCCGCTCACGTACGTCCGGTACGTGAGAAAGAAGTCCAGCAGCTCGTCGTAGTCCAGCACGCTCGTCAGCTGCCCGATCCAGCGCTCAATCGTCGCCGCCACTAGTACCCTTTGCGTCTCCCCTGGCTCCCCATTCGATAAATGCAGGGCGGAGGGCGGCTCCACCGCTGCCCTTGCCGCCGCCTTCGAGACCTTGCTACTCCTTCTCTTCGACAGGCTCGACCCCTGCGCGGACGGGGCCAGCTCCGCAATGCTGTCCCGAGACGCTGAGAACTCGTCCCTCCTGTCCCACTCGGGCTGGATCTCACCCCAGATGACAAACCTTGGATCATTTCTTGGCGCGGCGCTGTCGTCAGTGGAGAGTGACAGCTTAATCACGGTCGTCCCCTCAGACTCGGGGGACAGCTTCTCCAGTAACGGCAGCCCACGGTATGTCTGCAGCACGTCGAACACATCTGGCGAGAAGTGTGAGTGCATCGCTGCCTCCGGAGACGGTGCATACGTCGGCTCGGACGCGATCTCCCCATCTCCATCTGCCTCCGCCATCACAGACGGGGACATACCCGTGCTCTCTGCGTTCGCCATCGTCGACAACGAAGCCACCGACGTACGTATCCGAATCGCAGACGCCGGCCTGCTATTCTCCCCCTC
>JASFDH010000436.1:0-24199 GCA_036937195.1 Nidularia pulvinata
TGCGCCGCCTCTCTTGGCATGGCAGCACCCAGTCTCAGAGCGCGCGACGAAGTTACCTACCGCAGGTACCTATATTTACGTTCTTTTTGGATTATCTACTGATGAATTCATCTGTCAGGGGATGTGGTACACATATCACCGTAGAGCAGGCCAAGAACGCGGAACGTAAATTCCAGAAAATGAGAGCACCCCCCAGCTCAGAGAATGCCACTGCTACTGTTGATATTTACTGGCATGTAGTTGCTGCGAACCAGACTATCGAAGGTGGTTGGGTCCCGTGAGTCTTGACTTCACAACGAAATTTATTGTTCTGTCGAACTAATTTACCTTCTAGTGATTCGCAAATCGAAGCTCAAGTCGATGTAATGAACAAGGACTACAACAGCACTGGCCTCTCGTGGAAGCTTGTCAACACCACTCGTGTTATAAGCCCAGAATGGTTCAATAAAGTTGGGCCCGATACGTATGCCGTCTACTGTGTTATTCCCCTCGTTTTGAGCTAACACTGGGATATAGACCCGAGGAAAAAGTCATGAAGGGGCTACTCCGAAGAGGCAATGGGGCTTCTGCGCTGAATGTGTACACTGTTGGGTAAGCAATGTTCCCTCTTTTTTGTGTCGTTCTTGTTAATCATCTCTGCACCTATACAGCTTCAGAGAAGGACCCGGTAAAGGTCTCCTCGGATACGCTACTTTCCCATCAGAGTACACTGGTGCTCCTCAAAGTGACGGTGTTGTTCTCCTCTCGTATACTCTTCCAGGTGGCAAGCTCGATAAATACAACCTGGGAAGGACTCTTACGCACGAAGCTGGCCACTGGACAGGACTTTACCATACCTTCCAGGTGCATAGTTTCTCATGATAGCACTGTACTATGGCTAATTCTCATAATCTCGACAGGGTGGCTGTACTGGAATGGGAGACGGTGTCGATGATACTGCCCCGGAGAAGGAGGCAGCTTATGGGTGCCCTGTAGGAAGGAGCACCTGCCCGGGCAACAATGGCGATCCTATCCGTAAGACCCTTTAATATATGAAGGGAAATCATTCTCGCTAACTCTTTCCTCTAGGGAACTTCATGGATTACACAGATGACTCTTGTATGACAGGGTTTACGGATGGTCAAGCTACGCGTCTCAAGGCACAGCTTAGAACCTACCGTGGCATTGATATCTGAACTACTAAAATTCATTGTCTTTGTCAAAATTCCGAGCCGTACAGGCATCGTATGTATGTGGTGCAATCAAATGTCTGAGCTGTGCCCGTTGAAAGCGGGTATGGCACACGACAACTCATGCATGCACTCACATAACTGGGAACATCAGTGCGATGATTGCGTGCAAATCAAGTCACTGGTAGTATGGAAATATAAAATTACATGGACCAGCGCAGTTTCCGTTCAAAAGTTGTATTTCAAGCACTACGAGAGCATGATATACCTACGATATTAACATTGAGTACACACAAGACGTACAACCAGAAAACTGCACTCTCAGCAGTTCAGACAGACCCAATCAGTCCAAGGCCCCATTTCCATTACAATAGTCGACGTTGCCTACAGCGGGATTGCCGGCCCACTAAACACGAGAACGAAACAAATGAGATCCATACCCTTGTATAAGGGTTAGAGGTAGGCTCACCGTTGGGAAAGGCCTCGACATCCCAGAAGCACCAAATACAGCAAAGGACAGCAAAAAGATCATGACCTGCGCGCCACCGTCTAGGGCACCTCCAAGAATGTAGTTGTACTTCTTGTACCAGCCAGGATGGTATTTCCGGAGCCAGAGCTGAGAAACGAGGCCGACCACTATGCTAGAGTTGACGGTCGAATTTACACCGACGGACATCCATGCTGAATACTGTGATACCATTAGTTTTATCTAGTTATGGTCATTCGGGAGATACGTGCCATATAGATAATGGGCAACATGATACTGTCAACCTTCACAGGACCAATCTTCGGCCATCTCTGTGTACCCATAGCCCATCAGTAGCGCGACAACCCAGGGTATTAGGAACGAGAACGAACCTTGCAAATGAGCCATTGGAAGAATGTCGGAACCATTCCAATGATAAGGCTCAGTGGGATGACGAAATATGGACCATTGATTCCGTAAAGCTCCTTAGCAAGTGACCATGTAACGGCAGCACTGTTCAAGCTCTGAGGCACTTGTCCGCTCCATACGTTGGTTCCGGTGGGACTCAGTAATATTTCACGCTGTGCATCAACGATGGAAACCATCACGACTGATTACTTCTTATCAATTACAATGCTTGAAAGATGAAAGAAAGCACATACCATAGTTGACAACCGCGCCTGAATTTTTGGACAGGTTAGAATACATAAAGCTGTGTCCAGTAAGCACTTACCGAGAATTGTTCCCCAAACCTGGGTAAGGAACATTACACGAGGGGGGATCTTCATATATTGCCCCATCTTCAAGTCACCGGCCAGATTGACCGACGTCGCAACGACGTCGTGGCTCCACATGGAGAACTGTGAGTTGATATGCGTGAGTTTGGTATTTGTGACATTGAGTATAATTCATACGTAGAGATTCGCAACGGGCCTTCCTGGATTAATCGCACCTGCGACCATCTTCATTAACTGATTTGTAGCAATCCCGTTACCCATCCTTGCAAAAAGAAGGGTCGAGAATGGCTACATCAAGGCAAGACGATGAGATAGTGAAAGGTAATCTGAAAAAAAGAGGCGTACCGTGATAAATGCACCAAGAATAAGCGCGACAATGTAGGACCACCATGGAAGGGTAGTCTGCCCTTTCAAAACTACGATCAATCCTGAAAGGAGACGGATTAACGCTTGTATTTCACTATCAAGGAGTAATGGATGCTCGCCTGCGAAGAAGGAAAGTCCGAGCAGGATAACATACCACCACCATGGTGCCTCCTTATATTTCTGCATGGCCTTCAAGCGAAGTCAGCCGGAGCACAACAAATACACAGAACTATATACTTGATAGTGACGGTCTGGCTGGGTCCTGCTGTATGCCAGCTTGAATGAATCCACCGCATACGGACCCCAGAACAAAACTACATGCGCAATCAGACCACCAATCTATGAGACTTGTAAGCAGGAAAGTATATGCGACAAAATAATGATAGGTTACCGCAAGATTAGCGGTCAAGTTAGACCACGCATTCGAGCCAGTCAAAGCTGGAAGCCCGATTTCATCTAAGGCTGTTTGATTAAGCTCGAATCGCGGTCCGAATACAGCTGATTGATGATAGATGGATCCATTCGACGAGAAAATCGACGTAGAAAGCATGGGGAATGCCAAAGACTAGTATAGAGGATGTCATTAATAATCTGAGAAACAAAGATGATAAAGAAAATAGCTTACATTCCAAGTATTGGAGTAGTAGATTCCCATAATTGTGATGTAGCAAAATGCGTATCCGATCCATGAATTCGCTGGGAAGAAAGAGTAGTAAGCGCTAAGCATTCAGGGCGTTAACAACTGAATATAAACATACCTTGCTGAATGAGAGGCAGACTCATATACCTGGTTCGACCGATGAATAAGAAGTCGGTAACAAGTAGAAATAGATAAAAACGAACCCAGAGCCAATGTATTGCCAGTCAAACGAGAACGAAAACATTCCCAGTCCTTCATTACCATCTGTGCCACCGAACAGGTTGGTGAAAACGTCGACAGTCTTCTGAGATGCCCTTTGAGAAGCCAAACAGAATACGTTGACTCCGTTCAGCAGCGGAAACATGTAGGCCGGGATAACCTCGTAACAGAACATTCCAGTGAAGGCGATCCAAAATAGCTTGACTCGTTTAAAATTATCGCCGGTGTTAAAATGGAGCGCTATTAATGGATCAGATCTCAGATATTTACTTAGACAAGAATCCGGAGTATGTTCACCTTGGAAGACGGAAACTGTCGGTAAATTCTGTCAGTCGGAAGGTAAGGAAGTGTGTATATATGCAAAAAGTCCGATAGAAAACTCACACCCCAGTACACCATCTCAGCCGGATAGACAGTCAGAGGCCGCAACAGTCCAACGAGGCCATAGCTATGATGACTTGAGTTAAGGGGCTCACGAATGGATAGTCTACTAGATGAGCTAACCCAAAGCAAGCAGTAGAGAATGTGGCAAGGACTGCAGTCGTGGCTTCGACATTGGTATCATAGTAAAGCTAGAGGGAAATTTATTAATTGATATGAGTAAAGTGATAACGGTATCGACCTTTTGCACCGCGAAATTCTGAACGGCAGTGCTTCCGCCAGCTGCTGTGGATGCAACAAGTGAGGCGACAACATGCTATACGATGGGATATCAATCAGATAATTTAAAAATAAATAAATAAATGATTACCTCTTTCAGCGAGAAAGGGCCCGGATTGATGAATCCAAAGATTGGTGCCAGGAGTTCTAGCTTGGTGCCGGTTGCCCAAGATCGCTGAGGAAAGAACTTTGCCCATGCATTGCCGGCGGTATATATCAGTAGCAGCAGAAAGACTGTCGATACACTCATTTGAACCGGCTTGAAGAGATAAATCTACAAATAAAGAGCAGTGAGCATCAGGTAGGTTGAAGGTGGAACGGGTAACATACCTGGCAAAGGGCTGCGCCGAGTCCAGCAAACAAGGTGCCGAGGAAGATGGACCTAAATGTGAGCGCGGCGTCACCATCATCGCGGATATCAACCACAAAGCGCGACACGTCTTTGCCTGTGCTGACAACTGGCTCTCCGTTGAGCATGACGACATCGTCGTCAGTCTCCAATGAGGGTTCGAGGTCCGAGCTTGGATAGGCCTTCTCATCCAGCACCTCAACACTGCCAGACTTTTCGTCAGCGGTCTTCTCCTGGGGAGAGACGCGAGAAAGAGTCGGCATGGTCGGGGAGGTTGAGACCTCGTACTCAACTGGGCTGGCCATTATGAAGGGGGAAGAACGATGAGTTCCGCGACTTCAGATAAACGAACATCCGAAACTTTAAAGTCCAGATGAAGACAGTAGAATAGATCACGCGGGATGTAATTCAAGCTTGCTCCTCATGGTACCTTCAGTGGTACCGATAGCGATAACTGACGCAATAGAGGGGGTTTATCACTGCTAAGAGTTATTTTAGATAGGTGGCATCCGTGAATCATAGATAGTCCGGTTCAAGATGACAGCGTAATGATCGTCCACGACACAATGTATATTGGAGCTTTAATCCCACGGAGCGGACCTAAATCGTGAGTCTTTACATCCGAGAAATCGTGAGCCAGCTTCCCATTGGTAAGAGCTTGAGTAAAAAAGGACCAGTTCGTGTGGATCGGGAAATCTCGAAACCTCGGAGAGGCGAAGGGATCCACTACCACCAAAAGCGTGGTTCCGAAACTCCACGCACGTCGAGTACCTCGTGTGAGGCCAGGTTATCAGCGACGGGAAATAGAACGCCTCCGCCTGTGGAAGATAACCAGGACGTCGAATGCTTTGCATAGGTGCTCGTGTAACGCATGCCACGGCATTCCACATTGATTTAACAACGTAACCCCCCTTGAAAGGGATAGATAGCAGTGTAGCCTCTTTCGAGACCGAGCCATACTGCAAAGGGCACCAAAATTGTGTGAGTTGAGATGGAACTAATGCAACATTGGGTGAATGGCGTGCCCACGAAGAATGCTGATCTCTATCTAGTCTCGTCGACCAGGATCATACCGTACGGGACGGGGAAGGGGCATAGCTGGGTCGTATCGAAGGCGTTCACTGACCATCAGAAGAAGACCTCGAAATTGAAGCACGCATCAACCCGAAGTTGGCTCTACAGTCCAGACGATGCATCAGAATCGAATGTCTGAACGCCGGGTGAAGACCTTCAGAAGATCTTCGGGGTGAGCCTTTCTGAAAGAATGAATCAAAATCTAGCTGAATAGACCTGAGGATCTTTACCGGGGTTCTCCGGCAACTACTCAAAATCAGAGCAATTGACCGGATTTTGGTGCTCAATCGAGTTTTGCTGGTACTCCACTCTACGATAGATGGCGCTATCTTGACCGGCGATTTAGCAATCGACAAAGAACAATCACCTGATGTTTCGATGTCGACTATGTGCATATGCTTCGGGCTGCTGAAGTAACTTCCGCCACAGTATCGAAGAAGACCGTCCGACGTGGACTTCTGTGCTTCTATAAAGCTATCCACGTAACCTATCATTCATTTTTGCCACGTTTGTCCGTGTGGCAGCAGTGCATGGAGAGTCCCATCCCCGGACCGGAAGTCAATGCAATATCGTTTCGTTCCCTGCAGGCATTTAATTATACAAGGCATTCCGCCAGGTAGAATTGGTAGACTGTGATGTCTGGTTCTCGCGAAGCGTGTCCGACTTCTAGCTGAGTGGTGTATCTGAAGGATACTAGATATATTCTACTGCACTGTTTAGCGCTCAGGCGTTCAATGTAAGCCCTTGACCATCGGAACCGCAGTAAGTGCGATTGCTATGAAGGACAATATACTTGTGCGACGTACTAGGATTTTACCGAAGCGACATCCAACAAATCATCGTGCTTTGAGTACAATTTCAGTGGCTCCTCAGAAAGTGATGTGTGCTGAGCCAGGAAATAGTCGGGAATCAAGGGAAATAGGATACTGAACCGTACTTCGGCGGCAGCTCATCTACAAAGAAATTTTTGCCCTGACAACAGGAATCAGGCGGTGAGATTCAGTCTTGGTGCAGAAACATAAACCAAATTTGCGCTCGTGTCCATGGAAGTACAATGTAGTGAGAGAAGAGATGCAACCAATTCGCCACGCGCAGCAGTGACTCAAGAATCGGAACTTAGAACTTCAAGTTCGAAGACAGAATTATGTTGTGAGCTGTTATGCAACAGCCTCAAGAATAGTACACAGCTGGCCAGCGGGCCGTGCCACCGCGGCAGATCCTTCTGCAGTGACCACAATCTTTCAACTTGAATCTCAAGATCGTCCTGCTCAGTTGGAAATTCGCGTCTATCTTGCGAAAATCTTCCGATTTTCTGATTTCTATAGAATAAAGTGCTTATAAACTCGTATTACAAAAATTGTTCCGAAAGCGAATGAAAATCATAGACAACAAATATTTCTTATACACATTGACAGCATTTGTTAGCAAGCACCTGTTCCCCGTTAAATAATTATATATCCCACTTAGTAAACGGTGCCATTTTAATTGCAATGGTTGACATTTCCTACGCCAGGATTTCCGGCCCACTACACGCGAGCACAATAATCAATAAAATTGCCATTCATGACTGAGAGCTAGAAATGAGCTCATCGTCGGGAAAGGCCTGGACTCCCCAAAAGTACCGAATACAGCAAACGATTGTAAGAAGATCATAACCTGCACGCCACCATCAAAGGCACATCCAAGGATATAATTGTATTTCTTGTACCAACCAAGATAGTATTTCCTAAGTCACAGCTGAGAAGCCAAACCAACAATTGCGCTTGAGGTGATAGTCGAATTATCACCGGCGGACATCCATGCCGAGTACTAGATCCAAATTATATTTCTCCTATAGGAATGGTTTAAAGGTAATCAGCAGCATAATAGTGTCAACCTTCACTGGTCCGATCTTCGGTCAGTATGAGGAGCGAAAACGAACCCTGTAAATAGGTCACTAGAAGAACGTCGGAACCATTCCGATGACAAGACTCAATGAGATAATGAAGTATGGGCCACTGAACCCGTAAATTTCTTTGGCAAGTGACCACGTAACAGCAGCGCTGTTTAAGCTTTGAGGCACCTATCCGCTCCATATATTGGTTTCGGTGGGACTGGGTATATTTTAGGTTGCGCATCAATGACAGAAATCATTACGACAGATTTGCTTCTATCAATTCCAATACTCGACATGATGAGGAAAAGCAAATACCATAGTTGAAAATTGCGCCTAGATATTCAAGACATTTTAGAATGAGATGAAGTCATGTCCAATACGCACTCACCGAGAATCCTTCCCCAAACCTGAGTAAGAAACATTACGCAGGAAGGGATTTTCAGTCCCATCTTTAAGTCTCCAGCTAGATTGATTGGCATTTAAACGTCGTGACTCCACAGGGAGAAGTGTATAAAGCTAAGCAAATGTGAGCTTCAGAAAGAGAGAACAACAAACGTGTTGGAAATTGGTAACATCGAGCTTGTCGCACTGCCATTTTACTCCTCTCCATTATCCACTTTATTTTTGGTTACATTTATTTACTTTCGTATCCTTGCGAGAACACTGCTTTCCGTAGTTTCCTATTTAGATATTCTACTTTCTATCTCTAGCGGCTCCTTATTTTACTTATAACTTCGTTTACATTGCTTAATATTACTTCACTCGTTTACACCCAAGTAACTGGAAGCCCTATCGCTGGCGTCATTTCAACAAAACGTCGAAGGTCGCGATAGGTCGTCCAGGATTGATTGCACCAGCGATCATCTTCATCAACTGATTGGTAGCAATGCTGTTGTCCGTTCCTGTGTAAAGAAGAGTTGAGAATGGTTATGGAGAAATTAAAAACTGAATTGAGCAATATACACGGAAAGAAGCCTACCGTGACAAATGCACCGAGAATGAGCGCTATTATCATGAAAAGGTAGCCTGGCCTTTCAAAATAACGATCAATCCTGAAACGAGAACAAACCAATGGCCTAGATTATATGAGGGGTGGACTAGCGGGGTACTTGCTTGCGATGAACGAAAGAGCAAGAAGGATAAGATACCGCTACCACGGCGCTTCTTAGTACTTCTGCATAGTCTTCAACGGAAGCCAGCTAGGAGTACTACCGAAAAGGCATAAAACAGTAGGCGACGCACCCCGGCCCACCCGATAATGAGGATCTGGCTGGGTCCTAGTGTATACTAGCATAAATGAATCCACTGCATACGGGCCCCAGAATAAGATCTGTGATAACCTACAGCAAGATTGGCAGTTAAGTGGTATTCCTGGCTTCAATTATTTAAATATATCTCAAGCGATTAACCCCTACAAACCCTCCGCAGTGCAGTATTTTTGTATGAAACACCGCAGGGTCATCAAATGCGGTGGCCGGTGGGCTGACATTTGATGGCGAAAAACAGACGCTCACAGTGTGTGGATGAGGTCACTTACATAAAGGCATGGCGATGCTGTTCGATCCTCTTCCCATTTCCCTCACTTCCCCAGCCGGTTTTGGGGATACTGTACTATTGGCTTTGATAGCCTCAGATTTTGTTGGTTTATGTTGCTGGCGACTCAAATCTCTTTCCTTCTCGGTGCTTCTTTCGCATGGGCAGTACCTCTTCGCCTGGGTGATAGGAGTGCTTCGGGTATCGTTGGGTGAGTCCCTGGTAGTTTTCTGCACTGTTTCTGTTTAATGAACTCCTCCAGACGAGCCTGTGGGACACATATCACAGAAGAGGATAAGATTATGACTCGGCGAGCTATCGATACTGTCAACATTGCACGAGAACTTAAGGATCCGCTTGAGCCTATGACCTTCGATGTTTACTGGAATGTCATCTCAGCCAACAATACCCTCGAAGGGGGATGGATTCCGTACGCCAACTTTTCCCCTTATATTTAGAAATATAACTTAATACATGCAGAGATTCTCAAATCGAAGCCCAGATGAAGGTCCTGAACGAAGACTACAACACTACAGGAGTGTCATGGAGATTTGTGAACACTACACGTATCATGAGTGCAGACTGGTTCCAGAACGTAGCTCATACGTGAGTCGACTCGTCATAATACATACTAAACATTCATATCTCACGTCTGCGATAGGGAAAAAGAACGAGTAATGAAAGGATTATTCAGGAAGGGAAATGCTCGAGCTCTTAACATCTATACTATTGGGTGCGAGCGCATTTTCTCTCTCATTTTTTGTTTTATACTGACAATTATCAGATTTAACTCAACCACCAAGACTCTTGGGTACACTTCATTACCCAAGGATTATGCCAAAAAGCCCTGGAAAGACGGTATTGTTCTCCGTTATTCCACACTCCCGGGAGGATCACTTGCGCATTACAACGGCGGAAGAACCCTGACACATGAGTCGGGCCATTGGCTAGGGTTGTACCATACATTCGAGAAAGGATGTAAGGGCAAGGGAGACGAAGTAGACGACACAACCCCTGAATCGTCTGCGGCGGCAGGATGTCCTATTGGTCGGAATACATGTCATGGTCCGGACCCGGATCCCATTCGTATGTATCTATCTCTGCTTCCATAACTGCTGGTTAATTTTAGATGTCGCATTGTCAGATAACTTCATGGACTACACATATGACACCTGCATGAGCGAGTTTACGCCAGGTCAGGCTCGGAAGATGCATGAAACTGTGCGGACTTTCCGACCTCAGAATTGAACATTGTAATCGTGCTTATCTTGCGTTAAATTCCTACAAATGCCACTCTTGCCATTCGTTGCCATGAAACCACTGTATAGAGAATACCAGCTCTTCACACTCAGTAGTAAGTAAATGGGTGCCATACATTCTCCTCTCACCGGTTGCCATCAGGTTTACTTAAGTAACTCTTTGTGATTAATCCCCTCAATTTTTTTACAAGAAATTTAATCGATGGTCACGGTCTTGAAATCCTTACGATGTATCGGCCAATCGCTCTTAACAATATTCAGATAATGGTTCTGAAGACTGCGACTTCAAGAAATGGACGATACAAACTTAGCAGCTGGTAGATACCTCCACAGTCATTTCACTGAAGTTAAAAGCGTGTCCTTCTTAGCTCAGTTGGTAGAGCGCGTCACTAGTATATGCCAACTAGATGGAATATCCATGACGAGGTCAGTCGTTCAAGTCGGCTAGAAGGAATTCATCGCGGCTAGGTAGCATTTTTGACTACTGTCCAGGTTGTTGGAGGTATATTTGATTCAACCAACTATGTACTCCGATTCACTCCCTCTCGCCAGCTATCATGTTAAGCATTTTTGGACCTGCATTTGCCCAAAGTATCATTGCATCGAAATGAATGACTTGTAGCTCCTCTAGGACCTCGCAGTCGCACTAGAATAAGTATTTCCCCTTCGGTTCCTCCATCTTAATGCAGTTGCGTACTTGCACAGTACTACTTAAATAAGTATCTAATAAAAATCGTTCTTTTGCCATCCTCTTGGAACCTCGGCCTTGAAATAAAATTTCTTATCAGAACCCTTTCTTAGCGAGAAACCAGGACAATATATTTTTCTGGTCTCAAATTTGACGCAGTCTGAGCAAATTAGCAAATGCTTAAATTTCAATTTCATCTTCAATTTCCATTCAGATATCTTACTAAGGATGATGAGTATCAGTGAGTTTTTATATTCAATTCCTTAGCTCAGTTAGTAGAGCGCGTCACTGGTGTAGTCAGATGCAATGTACATGACAACGTCAGTCATTCAAATCGGCTACAAGGAACTTCAGGCATAGTATTACCATAAAATCTAGACTCTATTCCGTAGGAAGAACATATTTTTACTCGGTACGAATTCCCAGCCTCACGTCTTATTGACATACCCAACGCCCCGATTAGTTATTTAAATGAACTTGATCTCGAGGTTAATTTTCCGGCGACGACAGACGAAACATCCACGATCGTGTAACCGCTTGGTAGGAAGTAACTCCTTCTTAGCTCAGTTGGTAGAGCGCGTCACTAGTATCGCCAAGTATACGTATAAGATGCTGTATATGACGAGGTCAGTCGTTCAAGTCGGCTAGAAGGAATAAAACGGAATTGGGGGAAATATTTTTGGCTCCGAGCCTTACACGCTCTACGTATATCGCTACATGATTAAAATTCGGCGCATGTACGAATATTCATACATGTTAAGTAATACATCAGCGTTTTGGGAAACCAATCTATTTTCGAGTCTCGAACGCACACCACCTACACCCACGAGATCTCGACACAAAATAAAACGCAGCTCGAAGTCTGCATCCAGTCATTCTAAAAATCCAAATTCAATTCATACTTATTTAACTCAAACTAACCAACTAACTCTCAAAAATATAAGAAAGCAAAACAAAAGAGGGAAAAAAAAATCCAATTGGAAAGTAGCCGCATGTAAAACTGTCAGCAAATGAGTAGTAGGTAACATATAATGCAGGAGAGGTCCAGAGTAGTGTAAATAGTGTCAATGGCTCAATGGTATGTAAGTAATAGATAAATAAATGAGATCCGTGGTATGTGTGGGCTGGGGCGTGTCGGTATGGTGGGTTGAGGGGGGTGGTAATGAAGGAGGGGGGGAATGGCGAGAGGGGAGGACACATAAAAGGTGTTGTGAGGGTATCCGAAAAGTAAGAATGGAAGAAGATGCGTAAGTACATGCGAGTCGAGGGTGTCGTGCTCGTGGAAAGCGAAGGTAAGGTTAGGGTAAAGAGCGGACAGGACGCAGTGTGTTGATCCCTGGTGGTGGTGGTAGTGGTGGTGTGAGTGTGGGCGTTGGCGTTGGCGGGTGGTGCTAGTGTTGGTGACGGCGGGGGAGGGTGGTGACAACGGGAGGGGAAGAGGCACGGGAGGCGATGCGTGGGGATGCGTGGGGATGCGTGGGGATGGCGGGGCAGTTAAAATATAATACCTTATGCATAATCGGAGGATCTTCTCTATTTCCTTCCCATCTTCTATCACCGCATGCGCTCCTTCAAAAGAAGAGCACAAGGCGTACATCCTCTAAAACGTCCTCTGCTCCAGCAACCCCGGATTCCTATGCCTCCTCTTCGCACTCGCCGTCGGCACAACCGCCTCCTCTCTCCTTGCGACAGTATGCGTTGGGGTGACCTTCGACACCAAGCTACTAGCGATCTTCGTCCCTGTCTTCGTCGCCGTCGAGGCGGAGCTCACGCCCGTTGCGGCCTCGTTTGCGCTGCCCCCAAGGGCGGTGGGCTGCTGGTGCGAAGGGCTGTTGCGCGTTAAATAGAACCCGAGCCCGATGGCAAGTCCGATGCATGCGAGGAGGAGGAAGCCGATGATGTACACCCAGCGGGAGAGACGTGTCGAGCCGGAACGCGTTTTGCGCAGCCAGGTGCTGGGAGAGGTAAGGGTTAGTGGGGAATAAAGGAATAAAAGTGGAAGGGGAAAGCGGACGTACCTCTCTTTCTGTGTTGGGGGCTTCTTACTCTCCTCCTTCGCAACCATGCTGAACCGCCGCCAGAAGTCGTCCCCTTTCTCCCCTCGCCCCGGAAGCAAGGTCTCCTCCGTGTTGCCACGCATAATCGGTTTCCGCGGGATGGGTGCCGACTCACTGAACGTCACGCCCGCCTTCGCAGGGCGCGCGAACACGGGGGTGATAGGGGTGATGGGCGGGTGCAGCGGGTGCGGCGAGGGCGTGGAGGACGGTGAGGGCGTGAACGGGTTGCGCGCGTGCGGGGAGGAGGAGGCGTCGAAGGGGTTCTGTGCGGGCACGGGCGTGGGGAGCTGCAAGGGCGCAGGGGGTGGGGCACGCGTGGCGGCGGGTTCGGGGCGAGCGAGGTTGAGCGCAGAGATAGGGGCAGCGTAGCCCGGGCGTGGGGCGGCGATAAGTTGCGGCGAGTGCGGGGGCGAAGAGGCGGGGGACGGGGAGCGCCGGGCGGCAGTGGTGGTGGCGGCTGCGAGGGCGGCGTGCTTGGATGCAGGCGCGGCAGGCTGGCGCGGGCGCATGTCTTCGTCATCCGAGTCGTCGTCGGAGTCATCGGCCATGTTGAGCAGGCCCATTCCGAGCGCGCCGATGCCAGACTGGCGGTTAGCGGCGTTTGATGCGTCCGGAGCGCTGAGGTAGTTGTCGTATCTGCACATGTGATGGAAGGATAGTGTCAAGAGCGGTGTCGTCAACGGAGGAAGGGACATGTCAGAAAAGATTTCCAATGAGGTTTAAGGGGCGCTTACACGTCGTAGGCAGAAGTACGCTTGTTGGGGTCGGCGGGGGCCGGCTGGCGGACGCGGCGCTGGGGCGAGGGGGAGGATTCATAGAAGGTGTCGGGCTCGTCAGTTGCGAAGGGGGGCTTGCCAGCGAGGGGGGCCATGACGAGATAAGCTTGAGGAGACTGGCTACGGGGCACGAGAGAATAAAGAGCGACGGAGAGTAAAGAGCGACAAAAGAGAGACGAAGGCCAGCAGCACAGACTCAAGAAAATGAAAGAAGGACGAGGAACGAGACGAGGGCGAGAGAAGCAACAACGATTTCGAATTCCCAACTTCCCCCCACTCTCTTATTCCCAAGTCGCAACACGTGCTCCCTCTCTCCGTATGTTCCCATCAATCTTCCAAAAGACTTCTCCTCTGATGGTCGATCGCTTCTTTGCCCGTCGGGTAAACTGGTTCACATACGATGATCATCGCCTTCCACCGTTGCAGCCACCAGCGTCGACGCTGCCCTCCGCAGCGAGCTCGAGTTCAGTGTCTCTCCTAACATACAACACCCCTAATTCACCCACGAGAAGCATCCACGCCTAAAGCTTCTCCTCGGGACCGGGTAACAAGCAAAACTTCGCGGCTGGAGCATCTCCTCTCTCCAATCATTCCTCCGTTGCAGCTGCCAACAATGTCAACAGCAGATTCGCATGCTCCCCGCTCCTTGTTGCTACGCGTTTGAACTTCATGCTCTTCTCTCAAACGCATGTCTAAACATGGAACATGGCGAACAAGGGCACCCACCATCTCATCCGCCCCTCGACCTCACAGCACGGAATTAATGTTGACAGTACCGAAGACCGAATCGCCGGAAACAAGCGCTGTCAGTGGCGACCAGTCACCACGCAACACGCAGGAGCACGCGACTCGTGAGCCATTGAATTTTGATTTGCGTCTGTTTGTCAAGTCGCGTTGGTGAAAAGGCACGTCAACAAACCAACTGAGCAGAGTCCGGACTGAACAATTCTCTGGACTTGAGTCCTTCAATCATCCAGCAACTAATCGCCGTACTGGACTGGAACGATCCGCTGCTTCATCATGCCAAACTGCTACGCCTCCTAACTTCATGGATTGGTGCATAATGCATGCCCTGTTAACAGGGGACAGACGCCAGAACTTCACCAAAAGGCTCTCAACATTTCAACGCTCGAATCCCGTACATTATGTTATCTCTTGGTCGTGCCACAGCAAGCGAGATCACTGTATAATGCCCAAAAAAACTTCGCAGATATCAAGAGCTCTACTGTTTCAGCCTTCTGGAAGTCTGGACTTGCCAAGTCGTAAAGTTATCACTCAGTCCTCCCGTGCACTGGCATGAGCCTCGATCTTCAGCTCATCCGGAAGAAGTCCAATATTAAGTCCAAGCGTGCCGAGTAATACCGTTTATCTGGATGAAATCATGAAATATGGGTCTTAACGTCGCGCGTGTTGTTCAGTGTCGGTGGGCAGCCCAAACCTTGACCACGCATCTACATATGCCTGGTAGGTCGCAGAGAGAGGACTGAAGGTCATCCCGCTCTCCAACGAACGAACAGAGGTCCCGCATTCAAGGAAATCGCTATTCATCGTAAGCAATCACATTAATTTGCTTAATGGACTGGACCATAATAGATATTCTAATAAATTCTTCAACCAATGCTTACCACTCCCAACTGGAAGCTTGGGCACGTTCTACGTAGATTTGTATATTAATGGTTTTTTTTGCACTCTGGAAACACTGCTCATTGGAAATGAAAATTAAATTGGAATTGGAAGATGCGTTTGAACATGCGGCCCGCCGGGCGGCTAAGCAGTGCTAGCGAATCAGAATCGCTCAATCCATCACGATCGCTGAACTCAGCCTTGAAGCTTCGCTCAGTGATCAGCGCTGACTCCCATCCTGAGTCAGATTTATCACCATGCAGTCAGTAATTATGGCCTTTGCGTCTTTAGGTCAACTCTCTGAATATAAATACAACAATCCTGCCTTCTCGCCAGCAGTACCGCTCTCACTGCAGTAGCTGCACCCCACACACAGTTCACGATACGACATCAACTAACATGTCCGACTCGACAAAGAAATCATGCGCAGTAATATCTATCACTAGCCTTGAACATGGGTCCACCATCCGCCTATTACTCGCTTCTCCTTCGGAAAGCAGCAGTAAAGTACGGTTGACAACGCACGAGGAGGTCATAGATCCCAACGACGGCTCGGACGCAGTGCGCAAAGCGGTCCTGCGACTCCTGAAGTTCTTGCCACAGTCTATGGAGTTTAGGATAGCTCTGAGCTATCCAATGGGGTTTACGGAAGCCGAGCGGCGGAAAGTTCTTGATAGCATCGATGAAGACATTCAGGAGAGTGTAGGTGAGTATGACAGCGAAGCTGCGTATTGTTTATCCTTGCGACCGATGGAGAACCGTGGCTGGCAGAATGACCTCTTTTTGGAGATTAGTCCAGATCTAGCGGTTGCGAGGATTAGTACCAGCGAGGTAGAGTGGAATATACGGACAGTCACTAAATTTGCAGAAAGCACTATAAGCAGTGATCAGACACAACTTGATACAAAGCAGATTCTCGCGCGGCTGGTCGACCCCCTCCTCTCTCGGCTGGAGGCTAGTCCAAGCGAAGCAGGCTCCAGCCTCCGGAACGTCGTCGTCATCGCATCTTCACCTACAATCACCCCTGGAGTAGTTGAGGCACTACGTTCCAAGCTTCCTGGCGTGTCCGTGCACCGCGTTCTGCAAGCTGAATTAGCCCCCATTGTCGCCAAAGCGGTTCTAGAGAGACTCCAAAACCAAGTCGCTATAGACCCAAACGATCCGAACATCTGTATCTTCAACGTTGCGATTCTGCGCATCGGGATCGCAAAAGCCGATGGGTTCGTCCGCACCCTCATACCACGCAACTATACCCTCCCCAACCGGCGGTCTTGTATCTTAACCACGTCGAGTGACAATCAGACATCGGCAACGGTCAGAGTCGTTGGGGGCCTCAGGCCGCGCGTCGATGCCAATAGGGTTATAGCGGAAGTCGTGTTGAAAGACATTCCACCACAGCCTAAGGGTGTTCCCCGTATCCAAGTGACGCTGGATATAAAGCAGACGGGAGAAACCGAGGTTATAGTTGAGCTCATTCCCGAAGAGGATGGTGGTCCTGCTCCCAGGGCGATAGTTCAGCTTCAGGACATTACTGGGGACATGAATCGGAAGGAGATTATGCACTTTCTAAAGCACAATGAGGTTGACAGTGACAGTGAAATTCGGGATCCCGAAGCGGAGGAAGCAGAGATACGGTGGGTGGGGAAAGAGGCGCAGGGTGAATTGCCTTAGTAAACTTGGTTGATTTGTGATGCAGCAGTTATGTCACTTTTTCGATACTTCTGCAGGGTATGTTGCAACCTTGAAGACTCCAAGTTCCATAAATCTTGCCACCATCCGGTTGCATTCGGAGGTCCCAGGACGCATTGCCGCAGCGGAGTGAACGATTCGGGAGAGGCCGCCTGACTTCCAAGGATTACAAAAGGATTGACACGCAGAAGTATCGTGCATAGCATATTTTGAATAGTATATCGTTGGTGAATGGAGTGGAGAAAGGCGGAAACTTGTAGATGAGAAGTAAAATGGTTTTCGAGAATAAATTTTGAGAATAAGTTTGACACGGAATTCATGGTTTCATTGTGACTGTTTATCTAGTCGCGTTCAATTGATGAGAAAACGCGTCAACAAACAACGCCTTTCAACTGTAACCTCTATAGCACTCTGGTACCAGGATGCCACCCAAGCGTCGCGCGAACCACGACAGTGACGGCGAAGCGTCCTCCAAGCGCGCGAGGACCGTCGAAGACAGCGACGATGAAGTCGACGACGTGCCTAATGCGCGCGTGAAGCATGAAAGGCGGGCCAAGGGGAAGGGCAAGGCGCGTCAGGTGGAGAGCAGCGATGAGGAGGAGGAAGAGGATGAAGAAGAAGAAGACGTTAAACCTGCTATGGATGAAGATATCGATGACGAGGCGTTTGAGCAGGAGAATGCTGCGAACTTGATGGAGTATTTGGAGAAGAGGCGCAAGTCCCAGGGCGTATATACCTTTTCTCTTTCTTGGGGACGCGAATGCTGGTGTTGATTTGTTTGTGCATAGGGTATCGCTGAGCATGGCATAATCGAGGCCATCGAGATGCACCAGTTCATGTGCCATAAGTACCTCACTTTCTCTTTTGGCCCCCAGATCAACTTTATCATTGGTAAGATTCGTACGCTCGATTAAACAGTGATTTGAAGGTTTATTACGATTATGCCTGTCAGGTCACAACGGAAGTACGTTGGTATAATGAATCTTCTAGGAACTTTGCAACTGATCTTATAACTAGGCGGCAAGAGTGCCGTTCTCTCCGCCATCACCGTTGCCCTTGGCGGGAAGGCTAACTCCACCGGACGCGGGAATGGGCTGAAGTCTTTCATCCGCGAAGGCCAATCGTATGTTCATCGCCGTCATTCTTCCAACCCATATACTTATTTCTCTTTCACCCCCGCAGCGTGTCAGAAGTGACGATTTCACTCAAGAACCAAGGCGACGAAGCATACAAGCCAAAGGATTACGGCAAGTCCATTGTTATCACCCGCCGCTTCACGAAGGAGGGCTCGTCCACGTGGAAGATCAAGAGCAAGGATGGGCGCGTTATCAGTACCAAGAAGGACGAGCTCGCTGCGATCTGTGACCACATGAACATTCAGGTCGACAATCCTATGACCGTGCTCACTCAGGGTAGCTATTTTATAAGGAATCGCGATGAGTGACTGACTTGCGCAATATGGATGATTAGATGCTGCCAGGCAGTTCTTGAGCGCCTCACACCCTCAAGACAAATATAAAGTTCGTCTATTTCCCTTTATCCCTATCGTAGTTCCTATCTTATTACATCTTCCGTCTAGTTTTTCCTCCGCGGTACTCAGCTGTCCCAGCTCTCAGACGAATACGACACCTGTCTGGAGAATATCTCGCAGACCCAGAAGGTCCTTGCGCAAAAACGCGAGGCACTGCCAGACTTGCGTGTCGCGCATCGCGAGACGGCCGTGCGCTACGAGGAAGCGGCGAAGGCGCGCGAGCAGAAGAAGAAGGCGGATGACCTAAAGAAGGAGCTCGCGTGGGCGCATGTCAAAGCCAAGGAGGATGAGATGACTGCTAAGATCGAGGAGGCGGCAAAGGCGGCGAGAAGGTTGCCGAAAATCCAGGATAGCGTTGATGCGGCACAAGTGGGTATGCTGACATTCTCGTCTGGGTGGTACTGATTGTCTTATCGACATTTTTTAGGCGCAGTTTGAGCAGGCCTCCGAGGATGTCGAGAAATTCGAAGCAGAGCATCGGGCCTTGGGAAATGTAGAGCATTTGAACGCGCAGAAACAGGAGCTCCAGAGAAAGATTCGCAGCAACAGGGAAAAACTCAGCGAATATAACGTCAGTCGATGCTCGTTCCCTGCCATCTTTCTTTTTCTCCTGACTGAATCTGCATAAATTATTTCAGAGCGATCTGAAGCAAATGGATGCCTCCCACAAAGCAACCAACCAGCAAATCGAGAGTCTGCAAGCCAAGATCGACGAGGAGGCGCGGCGCATGGCTGCGCACACTCAGGCCCAACACGAAGTAGTGCAGCGTAAGCTCGAAGATGCCAGAGAAGCTGTTACGGCCGCTGAGGAGGCCTTGGCTGCCATCCAGAAAGAAAAGAAGGAGATGATTGTGGAGTGCGACGCCATAAAGCAGCAGGGCATGGACGCGGACAAGCGCAAGAAGGAACTGCAGGGCCGCCTCCAAGAGACCGAGGGGATGATTGAGCGGTGCATGCGGCAGGAGAACGACACGCTCGTCCCTTATGGACGTGATATTAAGAAGGTTCTCGAAAGAATCAATCAGATGCAGTGGGTCGGGGATCGCCCGCTTGGCCCACTCGGTGTGTACGTGAAGGCGAAGGATCCCGCGGTGTGGGGTGAGGTGCTGAGGGTCCAGCTGGCTGGGCATTTGACTGCGTTTGCGGTAACGGATGCGAGGGATCGTGATGCGCTGAAGAAGTTGTTAGCGGAATTTGGAAAGTAAGTTCTTCAACTCTTTCTTCTGAGAGATTTGCCTGGCACTATTACTTACGGATTCTTGTACAGTGCACGCACGCTTATTGTCATCTATGAGAAGGATTTGTTTGACTATAGGCACGGAGAGCCGCAGGAGGACTTGCTTACTGTTCTCCGTGCTTTAGATGTGTGTACTTCTCGCTCTTCTTTCAGACATTACTAATTTTCCTGCCTGCACAGATCTCCGATCCATACGTCCTCCGCATTCTCATCAATCAGGCCAGAATTGAGCGTCAGTTCCTTGCGCGAACCCGTAAAGAGGGTGAAGACATTCTGCGGACCGTACGCGGGGGAGGCAGCGCTTGGACGGCGGATTTGATGAACGTCCGAGTCTTCCCGTGAGTCTCCTTTTCTTTATTACACTCACTGATGCTCAACATAAACGACGGTATTTAGAGAGGGTGGTGTGTCCTCAGGCCCCATTTTTGTTAATCGCAGGCCAAACGATGCCACGAACTTGCTCCTGACTGGAAGGGACACCGCTTCTGAAATCCAGTCAGTATACAATGCTAGTTTTATAATCTCAGAAGAGGCTAATCGATGTGCATTCCGTAGACATTACCGCCAGCGAGCTCAGGCTCTCGAAGCCGAGTACAAGGAGCTTTGCCAAAGTGTCAACTCATACAGAGGACAGTTCGGCGAATACCGTGCGGCCATCGAGAGGCTCAATGTTAATGAGCAACGGGCATATGTCGTGTGTACCGAGGCGAAGAATAGGCTGAAAAATCTCCAGCAGGAAGCGAACGACGAGATGCCTGCCAATGTCGCGGCATTGGAATCCGCCAAGGAAGTAAGATTGTCTTTTCCTTCGTACTCGTAAAGGATGGCATTAACCAGGATTTCGATTTAATATTAGGATGCTGAAGCAGAGAAAGAGAACGTCATCGCCCAGTTTTCAGATGTCATGAGACAGAAGAATGAAATCGACGAAGCTCAGAAGGCCCTAATGACCAAAATGAAGGCGATCAAGGTGCAGATCGATGAATTCGCCGAACGTGCCCAGGCTGCTATGGTGAGTTGCACTATCTGCTAACCCTTGCTAGACTGCTGATGTAGTTCTTTTTCCACAGACAAAGGTGGAGAACGCAGCTACTGCCCGACTTTCTGCACAAAGCAACAAGAGGCATTATGAGAGCAAGCTCGCGGAGGAGAGACGCAAGGTGGAGGCCATCGAGGAGGCGGCTAAGGTCTTGCAGACCGAATACACCGTGCGTTTCTTTTTATATTCCTTTACCTTGGGAGTAAAGATGGCTAATTCTTACTTGCCCACTTAGAACTGGACCGAAAAGGCAGAAGTATACTGCGCGCGCATCGAGAACCCGCGCAAGGTTGAAGATGTCACGAGGAATCTTGAGTCTGTACAGAAGGCGCTGAAGGAACGAGAGAAGAGGTACGCTTGCGTTGATCTTTGCCAATTGTTTGTCCACATATTAACGTTTTTTTACAGACAAGGAGCCTCCGTCGAGGAACTGGCCAGGGAGATGAACAAAGCCAAAGAGCGTCTGGACAAGGCCGAGAAAGAGCTCAAGCAGATGTCGGTGTTGAACAAGGTTCGTTTCCTCCTTTGCCCAACTTTTATTTCATGTCGCTGACCGGCTGGTCTGTTTTATAGGCCCTCAAAGCATCCCTGATCGTCCGTCTCTCCAGGTGGCAAGAGTTCCGCCGTCACATTGCCCTCCGCTGCAAGCTTGTCTTCCAGTTCCATCTGTCCCATCGCGGGTACTTTGGTAAAGTACTCTTCAACCATGACCAGGGCACTCTGATGCTCAAGGTTCGTCTGGGCCCGCTGTGTTCTCCGTGTTGATGTTAATTAATCTCGATATTAGGTGCAAACAGATGATCAGATCGCGACTCAGACTAGGGACAAGGACCCACGCTCCCTCAGTGGAGGCGAGAAGTCGTTCTCCACCATCTGCCTGTTGCTTTCCCTTTGGGAGTCGATTGGTTGCCCGTTGAGGTGTCTCGGTGGGTGTAAATCTATTTCGCCAATCTTCAGCACACTGACACCGCGGATGATAGACGAGTTCGACGTCTTCATGGACGCTGTAAATCGTCGTATCAGTATGAAGATGATGGTGCGTGCCTGATCCTTCTTACCCTGCACTGCTATGTTGGAGTTCATAAACAATTACATTACAGATCGACACTGCGAACTCCTCTGACAAGAAGCAGTACGTCTTGATCACCCCGCAGGATATGACGAACGTCCAGTTCGGACCAAGTGTGCGGGTCCACAGGATGACGGATCCAGAGCGTGGAAACGGTGTCCTGGCATTCGCTGGATAGACTCGGAGGGGCCTGAATTTTCTCTTCTACTTGTACAAGTGCCTTAATATTATCCTACTTATAATCCAGCGGCTACTAATCTTGCGACATACATTAGTTTGATAGACACTCTTAATTCACTTGAGGATAATTCAAGTTGGAAGTACGTGTAGTGGACCTGGTGCCGAGCCATGACGTACGTGACGCGTGGTCGCCAGGCGTCCAATCGGTTAGCGCGTCTCCACCGTGAGCGTTTCTATTCTAAACTCTTTCTCACTTCATCCAATATCCTTTCTCCCCACTACTTTCTTTCAACCACGGCGCCTCCTACTCCCTTCACGACGTACTCTAACGTTCCCGGCACACGATGTCAATTCTCCCCAAGGCGTCGCACAGCATGCGCATTATCGCCATCCCATTAACACGCCCAAGACCCAATCTTCCTCCAACTGCTAAGCCAAATAGGCTCACGTACTACCAGTTCCAAATATCCAAACCGAAGCCCCCACCACCACAGCCGGCAGATGGAAAAAAGAAATCTTGGTGGCCGGAGGAAGGCGTCGTGAATTGGGCGACAGTGAAAGCTGGGAGTATCTGGGCTGGATTTGGGAAGGCGGATGGAGGATGGAAAGTGAGTAATTTTTTCTGGATCACCGCTTACTTAGCTGACACGAGGTTTTTTATTGCCCAGTTGAAGACATATCAAGTGGGAGAGAGGCTAGTTGACCGCCTGGACTTTGAAGAGTTAGCACTCAAAGGAATTGATCCGTCCTTGGGTCCATCAATAACAGGCTCGAGTTCCGAGCTGAAGGAGAAGGTGGATGAAGCAGGTCCATCTCATGTTCGCGTAAGTCTTATTTGACTTTCATATTCGCGTACGAATCAATGACTTACGCTTGTGATGCTCCAGATCCCTCTAATCTATCCCTCTTCTATAAGTTCTGGTCCTGGAGCGCTCTCGGAGCTCCGCAGTTTGCTGGACTATCGGACACCGCGGCATCGTAAAGGACTCGTATTTTGGATTCTGGTCGCGCCTCTTACCGCGCCCTTCATGATTATACGTATGTGTAACTTGCACGTATACTGATGTCGTAGCAAACTAACGGTTTATGCTATATTCCTAGCCATAATACCCAATCTTCCATTTTTCTTCTGTGTCTGGCGGGCATGGTCGCATTACCGAGGTATTTTAAAATCTTTGACCACCATCCCACCTCTTTATTAACAATGCCTTCCCCATCCAGCATATAGAGCCTCCCAGTATCTTACCTCCCTCGTAGAGAGCGGCGCCATCGTCCCAGAAGCTAGCGAACCCCTCCACTCCATATACAAACAATTCCCCCCTGCCTTAATATCCGCCCCAGAAGGCTCTCCCACAGGAGCCATCAATGGAGACTCAAAACACGCCGTCCTCCTCACACGGGACGCTATCCCCTCCATCCTCGCCGCGTTCGGACTCAAACCGGAATGCGGCGCGGATCTGCTCCGCGCGGTTGAGCAAGCGCGCGTGAGGGTGCAGAGTGGAAGGATAGAGTTGTGAGTGGCACGACTGGACGTTGCCGGGCCGTTGGCCCCATTGAAGGCTGAAGGGCCTTTTTACAGTGGTTAAAGAGGCTACTTGTGGCCATTCACCCAGGCCACCGGGGGTCATTCAAACACTGCATTTAAACCCAGCTCGAGGAAGAGGCATGGGCACTCAGCACATTAAAGTTATAGAATAAGTGAGTACGTAGACAAGCATCCTAACTTATTATATTGTATTTCACTTTTGGTATATGTAAGCAGTGTTGTGCGTACAGGTCCTTGTAATGCAGCTTGACCCAGCCTCGTCCCGGAGGGACAGGGCTTCACCCCATCTCAGCATTTGTACTTACTGTAAACGTGCAAATATTGTAATGCAGCTTGACCCGTGGCTTCGTCTCGGAAGAACGAAAGCTGTATCTTCGCCCTTTATTATAAGCGAAGAATCCGAAATGCATGCACAG
>JASFDH010000437.1:0-24169 GCA_036937195.1 Nidularia pulvinata
GTATGTAATGCAAGAGCTACAGTAATCCTTAACCATGGTCTCAATATTTGGCCAGGTATAGGTTCTGTGAATGAGAGTGTCTTATTTTGGCCAAAGTGACTTGACAAGATATGATTGTGTTTGTACTGGAGTATACAGAGTCTCAGGTCATTGCTATCTGGGATGTAAATATGGTTGTCAAGGTACAATAGTCCTGCAGAATACATAGACCATTGCATGTCAGGGGGAAAGGGTAAATGAATAGAAGTAATTGAATCAGATGATTGGGCAGAAAGAATCTTGTTTTGATTGTTGTGGAGAAGTTCAGCATCCATAATAGTAGCACCCCAGAGAACCAGAACTGCTGAAATTGTGGCTCATAAGGACAAGGCCAATTTCTCATTAGTAAATACTAGACAGAAATTATGTGGATTGACCTGGGTGTAGTTGCTATTTTCACCTTTAGAGTAGCAATAAATTCATGAGAATTGATTAAACACTCAACATAGGACATGTCTAATTTTGTTTAAATAAACACTTTTAAACACTCTGGTATAAGACACTTATTGCTGACTTAAATGTTGTGCAAAATTTAAACAGAATAAATGTTTAAACACTTGCTTAAATAAATAAGCATTTATGTAATATATAAGTTACCCAACCCAAGAATCAAACTCTCAACCTCAACAGCAAAAGGGTGAATTGAACATACAATATAACCATTGTGCTAACAGTGCTTGCAGAAACTTATACTTAACATAATTTTATACCATATTTTCTTGGACTTTAACTGCATCTACTTGGACCTACAAAATGTAAATGTAGATGGACCAATGTCAAATCGCACATGGATGACTTAGCACAGACTTCCATGGACATCACACAGACCAGCACAGACTGCACAGACATACCACAGCCTTTTTCCTGTGCCTGACTAATGAGACTGACCTCAAAACTACCTATCCCAATAGTGGTCAATGGTCACTATAGATCACCGATTGCTATTCATTGGTGTATATACAGTTTCAACCCCTTGAACACTGATTTATAGTTAATTGTCATATCCCTATACAACATAGCATGCATCATCTCTGGACTGTTTACAATCAATCCCAACACTATCCTGACTCTCAGCTCATCTCCAGTGTTTACTCAGGTTTACTCTGGTCCATTTCCATTTTTGTGCTCACTTCATTTCAGCCACACACTATACTTTTTGTAGTATGTCTCTTTTGCATTAACATTCAATTTGTACTCCTTAGTCCTTGTCATATGCTCTCTCTTTCTTAACCCACTTACTTCTCCACTGCACTAGTATGATTTTGGTGCTCTACATATTTACTCTGATTACTTAGACTTTCTAGTATATAAGTACTTCGAATGTATTGGAGTACTTCAGTTTGTTAATTTTATTAGTCTCTCCACTTCTACTCAGTGGTTAAGCTACCTCTGAATCATCCTCACTCATCTCTACCTGATAATCTCTTCTCATCATCATACTTTGCACTCAATGAGATCTCTGGTCTCTGGAGATCCCTCCTGACCAAATCTTTGGTCAGGAAGTTGAGTATCAGTCATCACTATACCTGAACTATATCACTCACTGTTATCTGTAAATTGGGTGTTAGGAATGAAGGAGGCACAGCACATAAGCTGAAGCCATCACCCATCTTGACTATTTACTTTGGTAGTGCTTGAACACATTTCCCAGAGATATTCCTGGAGTCTCTGGTGTCTCTCCCTGGTCACTGCACATATCTTATCTGTCTGGAACTCTAGTCTATATCCTGGAAGGTGTGTTTGTGGCATGGCCCCCCTTCCCCTTTCTAACAACTTTCTCCTGCTTCCCCTCTGGTTCAACATTCAGCTCAGGCTTTGGTTTTTTGTGGTTTTTGGAGTTGGTATCAGCAGAGAAAATGGCTCTTTTATGTGACTTAGATGGAAGTGGGCTCAGTGAGGGAGTGTTTCTATTACTTGCAGCAGTGGCAGAACAAGTTTGGCAAGGCATATCAAGTGTTCAGTTAGTGCCAATGTATTGCAATGTGTGTTGATCATGTGGATGATAGTGAAGTTGGTTGAGCAGTTGTGTTTGCACAACATTTGTTGATCATGTGACCTGCTTTCCAAGTTAGCTATGTCAAAGTCTTAGTTACCCCCTCTTCCATTGTTTAATGTACTCTTGCTTTAGTTTTCAGACACACTCAACAGGTTTTTTTTACAAATCAAAAGTATGCAAAAAATATATAAATTTTATTAAATGCCTACAATAAATATTAATACTATGATATACTATGAGGATGGAGGGTCACTGTCATTGCAGCTGCTCAGCATCAGGGCCAGTGGGGCAATCAAAAGGGGCTAGCAGGGTGAGCAGGGTGTTTGATGGGCAAGCAGGGTGTTGGATAGGTGAGCAGGGTGTTGGATAGGTGAGCAGGGTGTTGGATAGGTGAGCAGGGTGTTTGATGGGTGGGCAGGGTGCTCAAATGGGGCCAGGGGGGTGTTTGATGGGCCAGGGGCAGCATTTGATGGGCCAGTGGGGTGCTTGAATGGGGCCAGGGGGTGTGTAATGGGCAAGCAAGTGTTCAATAGGCCAGCAGGGTGTTCAATGGGTGGGTGGGGTGTTCTATGGGGTAGTGAGGTTTTTGAGGGGCTGGCAAGTTGTTCAATGGATGTGCAGTGTGTTTGAATTGGGCCAGGGGAGGTGTTCAATGGGCAGACAGGGTACTCAAATAGGGCTGGGAGGGTATTTGACAGGCCAGGGGGGGCATTTGATAGGCCAGCAGGGTGCTTGAATGGGGCTAGGAGGTGTGTAATAGTCTAGCAGGTGTTCAATGGGCCAGCAGGGTGTTTAATAGGCAGGTGGGGTGTTCTATGGGGTAGTTTTCAAGAGACCAGCAGGTTGTTCAATGGGTGTGCAGGGTGTTCAAATTAGGCTAGGGGGGGTGTTCAATGGGCCAGCAGGGTGTTCAATAGGCAGGTGGGGTGTTTGAGAGGGGCAGGAGGGGTATTTGAGAGGGGTAAAAGGGGTGTTTGATGAGCCAGCAGGGCATTCAATAGGCAGGCAGCATGTTCAATGGGCCAGCAAGATGTTTGATGGGCCAGCAGGATGTTTGATGGGCCAGCAGGATGTTTGATGGGTGGGCAGCATGTTTTATGGGTGTGCAGAGTGTTCGAATTGGGCCAGGGGGGTGTTTGATGGGCCAGCAGGGTGTTTAATGGGCAGGCAGGGTGTTTGAGAGGGGTGGGAGGGGTGTTTGAGAGGGGCAGGCAGGGTGTTTGAGAGGGGTGAGAGGGGTGTTTGAGAGGGGCAGGAAGGGTGTTCAATGAGCTAGCAGGGTGTTCAATAGGCAGGCAGTGTGTTCAATAGGCCAGCAAGATGTTCAATGAACCAGCAGAATGTTCAATGGGCAGGTGATGTGTTCAATAGGTGGGCAGCATGTTCAATGGGCATGCAGGGTGTTTGAATTAGGCTAGGGAGGGTGTTTGATGGGCCAGCAGGGTGTTTGATGGGTGGGCAGGGTGTTTGAAAGGGGTGGGAGGGGTGTTTAATGAGCTAGCAGGGTGTTCAATAGGCAGGTGACATGTTCAATGGGGCAGCAGGATGTTCAATGGGTGGGCAGCATGTTCAATAGGCAGGCAGCATGTTCAATGGGTGTGCAGGGTGTTCAAATTGGGCTAGGAGGGGTGTTCAATGGGCCAGCAGGGTGTTCAATGGGTGGGTAGGGTGTTCAATGGACAGGCAGGGTGTTTGAAAGGGGTGGGAGAGGTGTTTGATGAGCCAGCAGGGTATTTAATAGGCAGGCAGCATGTTCAATGGGGCAGCAGGATATTCAATGGGTGGGCAGCATGTTCAATGGGCAGACAGGTTGTTCAAAAGGGCTGGCAGCATGTCAATGGGTGGGTGGCATGTTCAATGGGCCAGCAGATTGTTTAATGGGCCAGCAGATTGTTCAAAGGGGCTAGCAGGGTGGTATGGTGGTGAGGATGCAATGCAAGAGGTATTGGTGCTTGACATGAGAGCAATGTGGCAAGCTGTTGCTAAACAAAGTCACATGACCCAACACATTGTTGGCCTAAATTAGCATTAGTAGCTAGCAGTTAGTTGAGTATCATAAAGTGCTATTTTTTGATACATTTTATAATGCCTGTTAGTGTAGTGGTATATTGTGACCAATAGTTACTATATGACTTATGTGAGGTTGATGGTTTGATTCTTACTTTGTGCACTTTTTTTATATTCTATACTTAAATAAGAATAAATATAATTCCCACACATTATTGTCAATTCTACATTAGCTCATTCCCTTGATTCCTACAACATTCCCATAGGATTCCTTAGGAATATTCCTATAGTACTCTGAAAATTATAGTGGGCTATTAGGGAATGAATAGGGAATGAATAAGGAATGTACTAGGAATAATAATACAAATTACTATCTACTTTCCTCAATTTCCATTTCTTCATTCATTTCCTCCATTCTCCTAGGAATTGTGGGGGACCATAAAGACCTCACATATGATGGGACTAACAATAAAGTCTGCATAATGGTGACTGAATAGTGAGGTGAGATGCATAGTATTAAATATAGTAAGCATAGATGGGAATTGAATTGTTTGTACTAACTGATATTCCAACAATAAGTTTTCAAAATCGAAATTATGTAGGCTTTTTACTTTAGAAAAGGAATTACTTAGAACTTGTAAACTTCTTTCCCTTCTGAAATGGTATAGGACATAGTTGGGATGAAGGGTACATAAGTCAATAACTTCTGGAGCCTTTTTCATCTGTTTAAAATTCAAATTTTATTTATTACTTTTGTTTCTACAACTCACCCATCCTTTGAAATAATGCATTTAACACTACTATCACATTATAACAGACAATTCTGTTTTAATTGCTTAAGCAGCACTTGCACTTGCACACAGTTATTCATCACCCATGCAGCTTGTGCACTGCCTGCATGCACTTGTGCACTGCTTGCACATGGCTTGCATGCACTTACACATGGTCTACCTTATGCTTGCACACAACTTGCATTCAAAAGTAATGTCCAATGCAGCTCATAATATAACATAGTTTTTGCTACAACTTGGGCTATGATAGAGATTAAATAACAAGTTAAAAAATTGAACTTCTGTCACTTCTGAGACTGGGGAGTGTTTCAACTTTTGCCTAGGGTAAATAGCCTTTTATCCTTTAATCATTTCCAATATCTTGATTTCCCAATCATCAAATAAAATATTTGGGTAGATAAAAGATCTATATATTTCCTGCAGTATCTCAAGCAACCGCCTCATTGACCTCCTCTTGCTGGTAAACAGGGCTACCAGCAAATTCCGATTTGGTGAAGCGGTCACATGAGCTAAATCTTCAATGTTGACATTGTTCAAAGGCATTAAAGTTAATAAAATTTAGTTATTCAGGTCATGAAAGTAGATAATATTATCTTAATGATCTTATATGAAAAAAATTAGGGTACATTTGCACACAACTTGCACAGATAACATCATGCACAAGCATGCAAGTTGGCACGCAAATTTCTGGTTGCCCAGAAATTCTCATGCACACTGATAATAATCAGACTGAAAGACGCCATGTAAGTAGAATTTCTTGGGATGGCGGCCACATGGCTCACTGGAAGTACTTTATGTTGGAATATTGGATTGCCATTTGCGAGTGTTTTGCAATGTCACCATATTTGCGCATACATCTCACTTGCTTTAGTTTACATTCTTGTGGCTTTTCTATTGTTAACTATATTTGTATATTTGTTTCAGGCTTACAGTATATAGGTAGTCTACTATTATTGTATGTACTCATCTGTTTGCCCTCTTGGAACCCCCCCCCCTTATCCTTATGAGGACAAACTGTCTCTGATGTCGTCGAGACTGCGTCGTTTATTTTAATACTTTAATGACAATGACGTTGGCGAGTGTGAAGACTAATAAAGTAGAATGGGTGTTAAGGAAAAAACATTACTGTGAGAAAGGCTGTGGCAGGCATCGACACTTGCACCAATGGTGTAGAAGTAATAGTAAATTCTTAGAGAAAATCGCCTTCAGTACACTTTGGTCCGACCTTTTAAATCAAATCACAAACCTTTAATCACAATGACATGGAATAACTGAGAGTATATACCTATCCGGACTATGAGAACATTTTTGAGTTCAGTATAGAAGATTTCAGTCTGCATAAACTCAAACAGTAGTATAATGCTTGGATTATCATCAACACAAGCATTCCCAAACAGGGGCATAAAGAATGAGTCTAAATAGGCGGGGCAAGATAAAATACCTGATTCATAAACCATAAATAATGTCCAGTCTACCAAATACATTGAAACCCATGCCTCATCGGCAGAAACGAGACAGTTCACGAGCCCAGGGATGCCCGGAATAGAGAAAGGCCCCTCTACAATTGCAACATTGTTAGAACTACCTTGAGAGATATAGGATTTAGTTACCTTCCAGAGACACGAGACTGTATACCGTATATGCTGTTGCTGCCGATAGAATTGAACCTAAGGTATCAGTATTCCGAATCCAATTCTTTTATTCTTTCCCACACCGCCCACACTCTTATGGTTAATAGCACTAACTGAATAATATGACGAACAAAGCGCCAGAGATATCTACCTTCAGCTATCACTAGTCCAACTATAAAAGAAGCTTTGAAGCCAAAAAGATTTAGAGGATCGGTAGCCAGGAGGGGGAGCCTACCCACTAATAGAAATTTTGTGAAAGATTTTGCAATCATTCGGTGATAAATTTGTCTTGAAGTTTGCTACAGTGAAAACTTAACTTTACACTTCAGTCAACCCAAGGCCAGTACCCTCACCGTATAGGAAGATGAAGGAATCAATAAAGGGCATGTATCTTGTCAACAGGAATAGGATCTTGACGGAAGTCCATTTTGCGTGCCAGTTGTATTCGACTTCATCATCGAAGCTCAAAAAATAATCGAATCCCTATGGTATTTTTGCAACATGTTCATACTGGATGTAATCATAAAGAAAATGGCGCACCAACACCGCGACACTGGCCACTATTGTCGTATTTCTAGTATTGTGTTATTTTGAACAGAAATGCGAACTCGAAAAGCCTACCCTCCGCATACTGTTCCCCTTTGGTTAATTACTTGGCACAGCGGAATTCGAGAGATATACTTCAACTATAACTGTGCGCTTCAATGCCGTGAGGATCACCTCAGCTTCAAAGGTGTCGAAGCTCATGGGGACCCCAAGGGAAAGCGATAGGGGAAATAAATGCGGGTGCAGAGATAATCGTTGGCAAAGCTATGGAACCAGCAGATGCTCCTGTTATAGATTCTCACAGTAGTAGTATGCTAGAGATATACACATCAGAGAAGATATAGACGGTGATGTCGGACCCGATACTTATCTCTTCTCTGATATCAAGATCTGCTATCGAAAGGATGCGCAACTGGCGTCCCTACAGCGGCGCGAATAAATCGGCCTCCAATCATCGCACGATGCACTGAGGCGTGAAGCTAAAAACAAAGTTGCAAGAAAAATGTGTTTAAGAACTCTTTTGGAAGGCTGTTTATAATGAACAACCTTGAGCATGACGACGATCAAAACTGATGGAAGTTATTCCTCACCCATATCTACACAGCCAGAGTGAGCGCTCTTGGTGGAGATTTATTGGGTGTACAATCAGCCGGAAATAGGATGGAAAGATGAACATCTGTACACCGTGTGTATTGTTCACCGTCACACTGCATTGATTCTATCGGATCATTACCACAGACTTTGCGATCTAGAATTCGGAGTCTTATAATTTCCCTCACATTTTGAATGCATAAGTAATTCCCAACAGTGAGCTCGGGAACGGTGTCACTGGAAAATCAGGTATACCATCATGAAATAGTGGCAAAAGTTCACGAAAGAGGTATTTGGAATGGTTTCAACGGCAGTGAGAAATACGATTCTGATTATTGAAATCATCGGCTTGTGAACTGAACACACACAAACACGGACATGCTTCCAAGCGGACCTTGCCAGGGCTCAGGAGCTGCACGAGTTTTGATATTGGATTCTTTGAACAACGAACGCTCCGTATGTCATTACTTAGAACTTCTCCAACTGCCCCAGTGATTTCAATGCACCCCTTCGCTGGAGCTTGTAGGTATCATCACTGTAATACTCCCAGCAGACCTCTTGAATTGGATCTAGCTCCTAAGGGCCTTCTAGCCTGGTTAGCAGGAGGCATAGTTTGTCGTTAGTAAAAGTGCTGTTTCGTTCCAAAATTCGAGGATAACTCAATTAACACGCTACTGTTCCGTGTAGGGGGGGGAGGGGGAGCCACCGTGCAACGCGAAGTGCGTCGCTTGACTGTAAGGCACGGGACTTACTTCCCGGACACCGATACTCTAAGAATAGAATACATACTCTGCGACCCTGCGTCGCATCGTACTTGCTTTAGATTGCCTTTCTTGTACACATGAATTTCGCAGACTCCAATTCACCTCCAAACATTGCATGCTGCCTACATTCATGTTTCTGATCACTATACAATTATGGAACCTGAGAGATTCCTCAGTAAGGGGTTCATAACTCATTTAGTTAACAATAAACATTTAGAATAGTATATAAGTAGTGTAGTACGTAGAATAGTTTCTCAGTCTTCTTGAATCGAGTACCTTGAATACGCAGCGCTCGCTCAGTTCTGAGTACTCTTTCGAAGCTACCTCGTGTTTGCTTCTTTCGTCGCTCTCTCTCGCTCTCGAAACCCGGCAACCTCACATTGACCCATCATGTGTGAATTAACAGTGGTGACACTTAAATTTCTCCCTGCCATCTGGAAGCCTCTCGCCTGCTCGCGAGTGACTCGTGAGGCCGAGAAACAGGAATATACATACATGATCTGGTATTCACTCAAGTTCAACGGTTCAGATTCAACAAGAATCGTCTTACAATCCGTTCAGCTGAGGCTACAGTTGAGCATTTATTTTAATATTCGAAAGCACATTCTAGTCAGCCTCGAAGATGGGAGATAGAAAAAGTGAGCTAAGCTAACAATTGCATATTAAACATTTGTCTCGTTAATATTCACTATTTGAGATGCGAATCGACTGTAATGTATCTGGAAATAGTTCCTACGAGAGAGATTCAGCTTTCATACGATGAGAGAATATGCGAGTAACTGACCATGGGGTTTTCTCTATCGACGATAATATCCATGTTTGCTTCAGCACGGGCGCGGAGAATAACACGACACGCTAAGATGGAGTGAATGATTCGCACAAATCTGTTATTTCAGTGTTTATATGGCATGATCCATGTATGGTATTAATGATAAATTATCATGCACGTTGACAACAAATTTAAATAATCAGGCTAAAATGCACTATATGAATATAAATACATGGGATGAGGAGTATCAGAGCTCACTGGAAGTATTTGGATGAGAATGACGTTGGCAAGCGTGAACACTAAATAAGACAGAGGAAAAAAAAATATTAGTGTAGACAACATGGTGGCAGGCGTCAGCACTCGTACCAACTATGTAGAGGTAATAGTAAATTCCTGGAATAAGTTCTTATTAGTATATTCCTGTTTAAGTCTTCAAGTTTAATATAAAAAACCTTTAACCAAAACGACGTGGTATAACTGAGAAGGTATTCCTATTTGAACTGTTGGATGTGATTGAGCTCCATATACGAGCACCGAAGTATGTCTAAATTCTAATAGTAATATAATGCCTGGATGATCATTAACACGAGCATTATCGATAATAGATATAAGCAGGCAGGGCAAGATAAAATACCTGATTCATAAACCATAAACAGTATCCAGTCTACCAGATACATAGAGACCAATTTCTCATCGGCCGACACAAGGCAATTCACGAGCCCAGGAATGCCCGGAATAGAGAAAGAGGTATCTATGACAGTTAGGTTATTAAAACATCCTTTATTGATATAGGAATTACTTGCATTTGAGAGAAATCAAACTAAAAGCCGTGTATGCCGTAACAGCTGCAAGAATTGAGCCTGCGAAGATACATATACAGAATCCGACTCTTTTGTCATTCCCCCAAACCGCCCATACTCTTATGGTTAGCAGCACTATTCAATGGATTAATGGAACAGAAAAGTATATTGAATAGAGTGTTGTGCAATATCTACCTTCGACTATAACTAATCCAACTATAAAGGAAGCTGTAAAAACGATTTTCTTCAGTAAATTTTTGAGACTGATTCAGAAAGAGAATCTACCCACACATAGAAATTTCGTGAAATATTTTACAAGCGCTGGGTGATAAGCCTAGCTTTAAAATTCAGTCCAACGGTATTGAATCGCATCGCACCGTATAGAAAGATGAAGGAATCAATGAAGGGCACGTATCTTGTCAATAGAAATAGAATCTTGACATGAGTCCACTGCGAGGGCCAGATATATTTTACTTCGTTATTAAAAGTTAAACAATAATCGAATCCCTGTTGTTTTTTGTGACATCTTCATGCGTGATACATTCATAAAGAATAAAAGAACATACCAGCATCGCGACACTGGCCACTGTTTTACTGTTGAGTGGTCGAACAGGCGAATTAAATCCAAAAGGCCTACCGTTGACATACTGTGTCCATTCAGTTAGCAACTCCACGCAACGGGATTGGAGACATGTACTTCGACTACTACTGCACTTTTCAATGCAGTGAGGATTGCTTCGACTTCCAGCGCCTCGAAACTCATGAGAGTCCTAGTGGTAAACAATAACAGGAGAGATCAATGAAGGCGCGAAGACGATGGTTGGCGGGTTTATGCAAGATTTATGGCAACATGAGACGCTTCTGTTGAAGATTCCCACAGTAACAGCATGAATAGATCGGTAAGGGTACAGAGTGTGATGTCAGCCTTACTTACATCTACCAGATGTTCACAATCTGCCATCAAGGCTACTGCTTGCACAATGCACTTTAGTGATAATAAATTGAAACTAGGAAGAGAAACTAGGATCCACAAGTCTTCAATGATCATTCATTCTGCATAGCTCAAGCACATATGCGATATCAATCATAGCCGATGGGAATTATTCCTTACCCATACGTATCTACACAGCCGGACTGATAATAATCAACAGGAATTACAGATGAAAACAAGGATGGGTATCTATGCACTGCATATACTGTTCATAGTCGCATTCACAAATGCGTAGCACCGTGGTTCTGTCGAATCGTGATCGCAGGATAGAGATCTGTAATTTGGAGTCTATGATTGATATTGTGAGCATATGTAGTTCGTAACAGAGTCTAACATGCCAGTCCTGGATAAGAACGGTCACAACCTGCGAGGTGCTGAGGCATTTTTGTCGACGGGCAACACGGGAATCACTCGTGGCCTTACACAAGCCAAGTTGACAGCAAGTGAAGCTGGAGTTATGCCTTGATGGATGACTCTTCCCGTGCGCAGCGAAGCCCAGAATACTTGCGGTGGAATGGAATCGCTTTCAGCTGAAGTGAGGTCCAAGCTATAATTTCAAGTGGATGGCACTTTAGCATTCGCATATCTAGATGTTAAAATTTAAGTTTTGGGTGCTGCACAGATAATGGCAAGAAGTTGGATGGAAAATCGAGACTAGAGAATAGTTGGGGAAATACTAGGCATAAAATTCCATGGGTGGACGTACAGCCACACCAAAGGTGTAAACACAGTGGCTCTTGCTCTGCTTCGGTGGCATCTCAGCGAAGCTGCAAATCGTGAAGTGCCTCTGTGCATAGTCTGACTCTCAGAAATGGAACCAGGCTTTCTACTCTAATTTTTATCCAAGCGTTAATGAGCAGCTTCAATTCCGAAGAATTCTGGTTCAAAATATTTCGATTTCTGAGTTGATATTCCTATTCCTTAACGTCTCAGATATGTCCATGTCAACTTTCAGCCTATCATTCGAAGAGGAAGGGCCTCATGATCGTTTCACAAAATGATGCGTTGTTTTGGGCCTAATACAGTCCTTCGAGCACCTTGACACGCTCAGTAATGGCGGGTGGGAGAGTTATTACTGCCTTGTTCTTGCATTGCTCTAGAAACATATATACGCATAGCTATAGCATAATAAAATACAAATACAAATGTTCTAGGTATTTGGGTGAAAACTGAGCGAACAAAAGCCTGATATCAGAAGAGTGGTCGTGTGCGAAGTAGTGACCAAACACTGTAATATGTAAAATGCACCAGGGCCTGGGGCGGAAAAGCTGATAATTGCATTAGCTCTAAGTAGGAGTGGTGGCAGGTATACAGATGGTGGATGTAGGCATAGTCGATTGTAACAATCGTACATGCTAGTAGCATCGCTGACCGCCGCTGAGCTTCCCTATGCACGTCGCGCTCCCTCAATACGAACGACGCACATCTTACCTTGATAGCTGGAGTGCATGACGAGCACGATATGGCGGGATGGTGCGATGTTTCACCTCCCTCCAGCGCATACTGGAGGCACAAAAGATTTAGAGAAATTATTCAACGCCTTCGTTATCCCCACAGTGAAAGGCAACTGCGGTATTTTGGATGATTTAACGAACATGGAATACGAGATGGGTCGAAAGACGCACCCGTGTCCTTGATTTACACGCCATACAAGCATCATCCTGTGCCGAATGTGGGAAGATAAACTGCTCCACCGCATGTCGTGCAGCTATCCTGTCGCTCCAAGTCCTAGAATCCTATAGTGAACAATGCATAAACTGTTAACTTCAGCTGTTGATTACTTGAACGGTTTCGTGACCTATCCAGGGATCAAGCCAGCCCTCCGCCACCGTATTCCTAGAACAAATCTGCTACCATGCGTACCTCCTAGTTTCACCGTTGGACGGGAGGTGATGATGGAGCGTGCAGTATGGACGTAACATGGTGGGGCTGTTGAGGAAGGACGTTATGGGTATTAGGAGTTCCGTTGAAATGAAGTCATCTAAGCATAAAGTGTGATGATAAGTCTAGGTTGGAGAAGCAATAATTTTGTACGAGGGAGCGACGATGAACCGTGCGATGTGGTGGCGGACCAGTGGCCGCGTATATGCGTCGGGTTAGATTGTGAATGTCTGTCAATGCGGCCATCATATATGAGGGTTGCCTACTGGTAGATCCAGGCACTGACCGTGGAAGTCCGGCCGTGGAATTCAAAGCTCAGGAGATATCACGTGAAAAGTAGTGCCTGTGTGACACGCATTCGATTTCTCAGTCACACGAGATTTGAACAGTTGGCCATCTTCTCGATTCCCTTCTTTGCTTCACTGTCACTTACCTTGACCGTCTTTTATTGCAATTTAACATTAATCTCAGTAACTCTCTTAAAGTGGCGCAAGCGCCTTCTTTCCTCGTTGGCAGGAGGTGTGATATGTCGTTATGGTACGTGCATTCTCGACCGTTTCTTTCATAATCGAAGGATCACTGGACTCACATGCTGCCATTCTGCGTAGGAATTAGTATACGTGAATTATATTAGTGCCCTTTCGTTTACTTGTCGCAGAGGATGCAGCTACTCTTAGCAGCATTGAGAACACATGTAACCCACACTGCAAACGTTGGATGTCTTCAGAGGCTGCCGAACCTTTTGGATGCGGACACAATTCCTATTCGTTTCTGATGAGTTTCAGCAGGATAAGCCGAGGGCGCTTTTTCTGCGTCTTCCGTATGTCTGGATTTACAGCGTATACGTTCCTCGCTCTGCGGAAACTGTTTTTTTGCTGAAATGTCACAATGTTGTAGTTTCCAGCACTGCCGTCCTCACGATCAGCTGCAACGAAGCTTTGGCGAATACTGGAAAGTCAGACCAACTTTTCAAATGTCAAATTCGTCAATTTGGAGTCTTGTTCGGTGCCCTTTATCTGTTGCCTGCAGCTCCCTTTACTTTCACATACAAGATTTTATTCAATTCTGCGCATATGTTCATGCTCACCTACCGAAGATTTACCATCCCTCTGGTAACGCTGAACGGCGTCTCGTGGCCAGGACAGTTCGGTGCAATAGTGCCGCAACAACGCTCACTCGGTAAAGTATCGGTCTTCTTTCTGGATCATCTCGAGCTTAACCAGGATTTCCAGGTTCTAATGACCGGGAGAGCTTTTGTGCTTATCGGTTGCATTTGTCTCTCGAATTCCTCTGTCTTGGATGTTATGGCCAGGCTGCCAGTGATGACCGTGCTTCGCTTCCGCCTTCGTAAGCAAGCATGGTTAGCGCTACTTCATTCTCTTTGCAGACACCTGTCTGGCACTGACTTTGTAAGCAAACCTTTCTACGCCAGTTACTTATTTAGCTCACTTCTCATCCAGTTTCTGGCCTGGAGTGCACGTTCCTCTGCTGGACTGCAAGTACGAACCTTGGGGGCTGGCGAAAAGCTCTTAGTTTAAGGGAACGAACGATCCAAAACCATCGCAAGACCAGCGCAGCGTTTACATCAATAGCCTAACTGCGACCTGATTTTGCGAGCGAGTTTCGCCTTTCATGCAACAAACACTTTATTACATTACTTACCTTTTACCCCAAGAACCCTCCCGGTTAACCCATGCCCCGCGATTCCATCATCCAAATCGCAGTGGGGGACTCAGAGCTGCTAGGCTTTCTCGTCCAACTACTTCCAGAAAAGTATCTTCCATCATACACGAGTGGTCCGGAAAGCTACTCAACTACAGCCAGGAGGATTCCTCGACGCTGTTATTATGAACCAAGGTGCGCTGGCCTAGCCTCCTTCATTCAACTGTGCAATAGAACTAATGGCTAAACGTAGGTTATTATCTTCAAGGGCTCTATTCTCGCCAGATACTATTTCTACTGCCAGTGACGTCGGTACTCCAAAGCGACTTGGCGCCTGCTTTCAAACATCGCCGCATTTTGGTCGTGCAGGCGCCCTCTGTTGGGCGAAGATGCTGGTTACTTTCCATACCTTGCGGCTCGCTTCCATTGTGCCACGTCACCACGTCACCCAATCACACATAGGCACTTTAGCTTTTGAGAAACGACATTCGCCCCACCAAATAACTGGGCCTCGGTTGTGCGCAATGGCGGGTAGCATCAACCAGATTGATCACAAAGATGTACGCGCATTCCATTGAGAGATGGGATGATATGTTCCAGCAACGTTCAGCAGGTTAAATGGCAGCGATCAGTCTCCCTTGTTGATACTTGGTATCACTATCAGGCATAATGGGGCGAACGATAGTGATGATTCATGCGATCTACAACGTCCACCGTTGCTACATATGATACCCTAGCTTCATCGGATCTTGGTCCGTGCCTGGCCACAAGAACAGAAAAAAGCTTCACCAGAAATCTCGTACCACATGAACATTCTGACGATCAAGAAGCGATTATGCCACTGCTTCGGGTATATGGAGCATTCATGCACAACGAGGAATTTCTCGATGCGAGATGATGAATGGCGGGGATAGGGCTTGGATAGGTATCCGTTCGGAGAAACCAATGAGGGCAGGATCATATAGTTCCGAAAGATGATCATAATGAACTCAAGCATCTTTTCAGACCTTTTCAGGATCTCTGGTGAGGTTTCTAGCAGGCTGAGGCAGGATTTAGCAGGTGGAAATGATTTCCAAGGTACGAGAGTACACATTGTTTCTGCTGATGATCATGCTGAATACACAATCGCTCACAGAACAACTCGGGATCCTTTCAGCATGTTTGCTATCGATGGAGGAAAGCAAGGCGGAATCCCTTTGTGGGAAGCAGGCAGATGCCAGAGATATCCCTGTCATGGAACAGAAGGTAGGATCGTATCATCTCGGAAGACGATTGGGCTAAACTCACACTTTCTAGACTACCTCGGAACTTCGGGCGACTCCTTTCTCGAAGCTACCAGAGGCAGAGTATGCCTCTCTGAGGAGGCTAACTTACGACAAAAGGCGATGACCAATTGATGCTAGTCTCGGACAGGCCTCCAAGGCCGTTCGGTAGGCATTCCGAGAATTACGGAGGTAAGATCATGAAGCCTTTATACATTGTTACCCTACTCTTATATCTCTTGTTAGGCCATCTCAACAATCCGTTAGCTATTGAAGGACAGTTCATTCGAAGATAGTGTAAGCAAGATCGCGTCGTTCGGAGAAGTAATCTTGTTTAGATCCCCCTTTTTCCTAGATATGTCAAGATCCTGGTCCCAGAGTAGATAAGGTAAACTGCTACCATTTAGGAAGTTATGCGGGACTCACCTTTTTTCGCCTAAGGTCATTTCAGGATTATCGCAGCGCATCTGATCGATAACGTTTATGTCTAACAATGAGATGAGAAAGGGCATGAACGATGTCGAGAGAAAGAGTTGCGGCGACTTAGGGAGGTAAGCTTATGTCGTTTCTGAAGACGATCATTGTAAATTTATATCATCTAGTTAGAATATACCGTGCTGGCGTATGCTGGCTTCAGGAGGTCCGACCCATTAAACTCGCGCCTCTTACTAGAAAGCATCAATGTCCGGAAGTTCATTAATTTGATTTGCTCCAGAAGATAGCTGTGTCTTGTAATTGAGCCAGGTTAGTGATTAAGAAAGTCTAAACCCAATGATTGTTGCCTAAGAACTGTGCAGATCATGTTGCTATGTCTTTTGCAGGCAAGAACGACAAGTGCTACAGCTGCATGACTGGTAAGTTGATGTGCCTCAATCCATGTTTCAAACGCTGAACAAACATGTAGAATCGCTAATCATCAACAGTTCACTGCTTGGATGGGAGGAGATGTACGTTAGCTATTATTCAGTGGAAAGTTTATTCATCAGAGCTCATCTTAACCCATAACAAGCGCACCAGCTTTCTCTGGCGATGGAAGCAAGCTATGAAAGGAGATCGAGAACGCCTTACCACTTTCGGTTCAGGTCCCCGGAAGTTTGACTCGCTGGATTACGTTTGCACGGAGGCACATTGGGACACTTAGCAGCTTACTATGCAGGTTACTATGCAGCATTCTGACAGGGATTGTCATCCTGAAGACTCGCCAGCATTCAGAGATCGGTATTACCCCGAGCATCTTATGCGGCGCTACCTGCGATCCTGGGGCTCATTCAGGATATAGATGCTATACTGGAACGGATGACTTCTGCTATTCTCCGAATGACCACTCCTCCGTCATTGTTGCATATGATGCACATGCTCCTGGTGTTCTTTTGAGAATGCGAGCCTATATTGTCCAGTGTCGTGTTTCCCAGTGAAGAATACCGTCGCCCATCCGATTGTCTTGTCACGAATCATTACCGTCACCAAAAATGCTCATGTGGCTTCGATATGCCATGCCCGTCTCTTGTATGGAGGGGAGCGATAGTGGTGGTGTATCCGAATTCCTCCCTATGCTGAAAGGAGATCTCCGCGTTTCTGAATTGGGACGTCGTACTTTGTGCTATCGACGATACCAAGGCGATCTCAGTGACTTGAGGAAGAGTGAGGAAGCTGGTCCCAACGATCATCGGCCCGTTTCCCTCAGTAGGCCTACGGGACGACGATGAGAGCATGAACAATACCTCAGTACCAGCATTCCCACCAGTACCAGGAGCTATGATGCCGAAAGCCAAATAATCCCAATAGCTCATGGTGAAACGAAAGTAACAATGAGGGAGCACTGTCCATCTGCTGCCGATGTTCTGCGACTAGAGTGAACAAGGACACCGTAACCAAAACGACATATCCATGTTTGGGTACTGACATCGCGACCCGAGCTATAACAATAGTAGTCCGCATGCGAAGGTGATCAGGTCACAATGGGCACGATCGCATTCACGGACAACGTTAATGCTCTGTGACAGGGCTAGCTCAACGTTACACACTTTGTAAGGACACCACATGAACAAATTGCGAGAGATGAGTCATAGCCAACGCCAGGGATGACTATGCTAGATAAGCCCCGTCAGCGTTGTTCGTTCGCAACCACTGAGCAGCCATACATTTGAATAAGACCACAAGGAAAGTAGCGTGAGCTTCCTGCCACCATGCTTGTTTTGTCCGCATACACCCCAGCATCCTGTAGCGCCGCTCCAACATGTTAGAACTGCAAGTAATGAAAAGAGAAGGCCCGTCCATAGCAACGACGAGCGAGGCGGTAGCAGCAGGCACAACAGTGCTGAGAATGGAAGCTTGAGCAACGGCAACTCCTGCTCGATACCACGCCCATCTGGTTCCACAGTTATGTGGGAGTGATTGGATGTGTCAGCGACATGCCCTCCCCGAACACTGACTATCAAACACCCTTGTCGGCGTTTCGTGTGTCTCAGCTGGCTGCATTCCCTTCTGCCTTCTGAGCAATCGTCATCGCATGATACATACCACTCTTCAGCCGTGCCGATACATCTTAGGACTGTGTTCTTCGTCAACGGGCAGTTGATTGTGAGAAGACCGGATGTCCTTCTGTGGGAAGGTTCTGCGAGCCATAGTGGACGCGCCTGGATATGTGGTTGTTTCGGCATTCCAGGACAAAGGAGGTAGGCAAGGCGCTATGCCTCGCTTGATGAGAGCATATCCTGAGTCCGGGAGACTGTTTCCAGTTACTCGTGAACTATGAGTGCCGTATCTGGAGAGTATAGCTGTCACCCTTGGCCTCAGATCCTTTCTGCTCGTCGGAACATCTGAACCAGAGGAGCGATGAAGGCATTGGTGCTGAGCAAAGTACGGGTTGCTGCACGTGATGACCTTATAACAAAGCGGGTCCCATCAGTGCCCCAGCCTACAACCAGAGCATGCCTCTCCCTAGGGCACGATATCGCTCTCATTCCGTGACATGTTATGAACAAGATTGCCCACCGCGGCTTCAAAGTCATGCACAAGAAGGACAGGCCTAGGCAGATTGAACGTTCTAGCAAGACCCATTCGCCGGATCATGCTCTATCCAGCAATCGAGTTTTAGCCTACTAAGCATGCACGATGTATTCAAACAGACGTAGCATGATCGCCTAGCGACATGGGCTATGATGAACTTGTCCAGTTGTCCCACTAACCGAGGACGCTCCACTTCCCCGATGTACCACTATTGCACCGACATGTTCATCCGGCTCTGTGTGTCCAAGCATGGCGCGCTTTCCGATTCCGTGATGCTGATCGGAGCCACGGTAACGACGTTAAGGCGAAGTTACAAACGTACAGTCAAGATAGAACCTACATATGTGTGCCAAGGTATGCATGACCCACACCCCAGAAGGTTGCTGGTCTAGTGATCAGCTACATAACAAGCGCGAGCAAACGCCTTACCTTTGAAATCACCATCTCAGTAAACTCCCCAGTTAGGTCTACCCAGCTGCTTTGACCTCTAATCCTGTCTGTGGCTGTGCATATGGCTGTGGACGTTTTTCTGTCTAGACCATAGACGGTCATTGTCGTTGTTGCACAGAGGTTGGGTAGCGAGTTTTCGCTGTATTGATGCGCTCCGTGCTAGGGGCTGAGTTCTGCGAGGAAACTGAGTCGTGAACGCCAATGGTCACCCTTTGCGATTGCTCACCTTCGTAGATTACTTGCTTCGCTTACGTTTTAGGCAAGTTCGTGAAAAAGATGTCATCGAGAATGCAGACTGCGCCGGAATCACCATTACGCCGCCTCTGCAGATGTCTCAATTCCGTGCCATAGGCTTGAAACTGTGGAGGAGGTTGATAAGCAAGGCTGGAGGAAGTGACGAATAACTACTACCTCGGGCTCTCACCCCGAAGTTCCTTCAAACACGTGGATTCCGACTGCCAGGAAAACTGCGACTTGTGCCTGCGATGGCCGTTGCCGACCTATGATGCCAGGTTGTGAACTATAGCATCGAACATATACTATCACGTGCAATGGGATTCAAACAGACAGGGAGATTCAAAATCCAGTTTCTGAATGCAACATCATCGCCAATTCTCCAAATCTTTTTACATTCTGAAGCTAAAATATCTCGCATTAATGAATATCAAAAAAATAGGAAAAGAAATAGGCAGGATTATAGTTTAACTGCGTCGTCTTGACCAAGGAGTCAACAAATTTCATTTTGAATCTAACCCCTTGTCTCGAAAAGTGATCTAATTCATTTAAAAATTCACAGATACATATAATATGCTTTATAAATCTGTTGTGCAAAAATTCAGCCTTATAAGAGCATTTCACGAGGTTATAGGTAGGAAATAATATAAAATGTGACGATTTGAAGGATCACGCTGATCGTGCTTCAAACCCCGCTTCAATTGCGATGCGTTTATAATTCGGGTAAGCGCGTTTTGATGACCAAACACAGCTTTGTGCTTGGACGCCGTGCGGAGATTGAAACGGCAATGTGACATATTGTGACGAATCGTTTGAATCTCCTTGATTTTGGGACTCTCAGACGCGGAAATGCTCCGCTGGTTTTTCTGTCCATCCTTTTTCAAATAAAATTTCAGATTTTAATATAATAGATGTCTGACTATCTACATATGAGATATTGAGGCAAGAGAATGCATATTCATGGCAGACCAGCTGAAATACAAAAAAATTTGAATCTCCTTGATCATGATAGTACTACTAACGTTCTATTCAAAGCAGTGATGTGCCAGTCGACGACTGTAGTCGATGGTCTAGTCTCCGACTCACGCCGACTAAATGACATAGTCTCGACTATAAACCAAAAAAAGAAACATTATGTAAGATAGTCGTGGACTAAATAGCACGTGGTACGGTCCTATCACTGGCTGTGCCACGCCATCGATTAGATAGTCCCTTGGGCGCTTTGATGTTCACTTTCAATGCTGGATACTTTTCCTCCGTTCGACACGTTCCATACTCAACTTAACATGCTCGATCCGCGCTTTCTCCCATTTCTCCGTGAAAAATATCTTGTATCTAGTACTTTTATAGCTCCTATAATATACCTTCCAGATTTTGTCCCAAGATGATCCTACGAAGCTTGCATGTCCAAGAAATCTCCGTGGTTTATGGTTAAAAAGGTGAGCTGGGACACAGTTACTGCATAAAATCTATTCTATTCTACATGGTGCGAGGCTGGTGGCGCAGTCACTTCACAGATCATCCTCTGTATGACAAGCGTACAAAAGCTAACCACCCTGTGGAGGTATGGGCAAATTCGGCACAAGATAAAATCCGGGTCTATTGCACATTATGTCTCGATCACGATATTGGACACATTATGAATGAAGAAGAGATTCGGGTACGTGTTGGAACACTTGCCGTGCCACGAGAACAACGTGAAATCATGATATCTTGTATGTTGTCTTTCACGATCTTTCTGTCAGGGTAAAATTAATATTTGAGTAATTTATTTTTTAGTATTCAATGTCCCAGCAAATGTAGCCCATTCGTGGTCTGAGGCTCGCCCTGAAACACTCATCAATCATCTTCGAGAGTGTAAATTCCAACCAGAAGCAGTGCGCAGGCAAGCTCAATCAGAGAGATCCGAGGAGACACCTAGATCCCGCCGAACATATCATCGTGATGCAACGATTCTCCCACCTCAGCCTCCCTACTTTCAAGCATCAACTGCACCTGAGCCCCTCCATGTGGAAGCGCAACGGGACTCACAAATATTCTCTAATCCTATGCATGAATATTCCTCACATTCGGAAATTGGTGCAAATCAGCATGCATCTACATCCTACATGCCACCGCCATCTACCATTCCATTTCACACCAATCCTGCTGGAATGGACATTGATTTTTACCCTTGACCACCATCTGCAGCGTCAGTAGCATCCAGTTCCGGGTCTTTTTACTCATCAGATTTGGTGGGACCTTCTGTCTCTCAAAGAGGATCTCCAGTTTCATTCCATGGGAGCGAGTACTTAGGCCAGAAACGGAGCCGTGTATCGAGCACGAGCACTCGTGCATCTATTCGTGGCATTGTTCAACCCAATGCTCCTTCTTGGAGTGATGAACGACAAAAGTTGTTTGATGAACGGATTGTTCGGCTGACAGCATCTGCAGGCTTTTCACTAACATGGACAGAGAATCTAGAATGGATATCATTCTGTGAGGAATTTATACCCCAAGCTCGAAACCCATCTCGTAAAGTACTCACTCAACGGCTACTCCCTTCAATGCTAAAAAAAATCCGGTATGAAATTCGGCAAGCTAATGGTGGCAATGCTACAGTGCAGTGTGACGGTTGGACTGGCGAAAATTCGCATCATTTTGTAGCTTTCATGGTTACAGCAAACGGGAAGGTATGTATATAAATATATAATAATTCTATCATTTGCCACTGATTGATTCCAAAGCTTTATACTGTTGAAGTGAAAGATACTACAATGGAGAGAAAAACTGCAGAGAATCTCCTTGCCATGATGGAACAAGTAGTCAATAAATTAGAAATAGAATGGGGTGTCATGGTGATAGCGTTCACTACAGATGCTTCTGGGGAGTCAAGAAAAACATGCCACCTTCTTCGAAGCAAGTATCCTCATCTGGTGGTTCCAGACTGCTATGCCCACCAAGTGCATGAATTTTCTAAATTACAGATTTAATTAATTATAAATGATTTTTGCCATAACAGATTAATCTGGTGGTCGGCAACTACTTCAAAGTCAATGGTGTAACTTTTCTTCTATATGCTGGTCATGCAAATGAGTTGATCAGCTGGCTATGCTCCAAGACTGCAGTGCTTGGTTTGATACAAGAGGCCCTTAAAAAACAGGGAAAGCAACCACTCTCAATCATCCGACCTGTTCCTACTCGATGGACTGCATTCTACCTTGCATATCGTCATCTTTTGGATGTATGCCCTGTGCTTGAATTTATTATGTCTGAAGATGCCCTTTGACCTCCTCATGAGCATCAGTTTATTCCACAAGAGGCTCGAGCTAGACGAAAAGCTGAGGAGATGATTGAAATAATGAAAGATCCTCTGTTCTGGAATTCAATAACTCGGTATAGTACCTTTTCTTCTTTAATAAACCATTACTTATGCCATTTGGTAGTATTAAGCATCATCTCACACCTCTGGCAATTGCAGCTAATGTTACACAATCAACATTCTGCCATCTTGATGAAGTTCTTCTAACTTTTGGATCATTAGTTATGGAATATTCTTCCATGTCTGATCCAGAAGATAGGGATGTATGCAAGGCTGTGATTGCTAGTATTGAAAAGCGGTGGTCAAAGTTAGATCAAGATGTCTTCATCACTGCAGTTATGCTCAATCCCTTTCTAAAACTGCAACCCTTTCAGAAAACCATGATCATCACTATGGGATCGATACATGCCTTATTTTCACGGTTATGGGAGAGATTTTTCAAGGAAGAAGCACCAACAGATCTTTATGACCAAATTAAAGATTACCTTGACAACAAAGGTGATTTCCATTTCCTGTCAAATGTCTGCCATGGAATTCGGTCACAGGCCAAGAAAAAGGCATGATTATTATTTTATTTTATTGCTTTTCATGTCCTAAAATAATTTTTTTTGAACAGAACAAGAGCCCTAACCCAATTCAGGCTTTATATGATATTGGTGTTTATGGAGTGCCACCAACAGGATTACGACAGCTTGGATTGCATGTGCTCTCTATCTGTCCTAATTCTGCATCTTGCAAGTGATTATTCAGCACCTTTGGTTGGATTCTAACAAAGTTGCGGACTCGCCTTGGCATGCAAAATTTACTTGACCTAGCAGAATTAAAAATGCACTTATGTGACAAGCATCTTCAAAATAATAGAAAACCACACATCAAGAAGCATGCTTTTGGTATTCTTCCAGAGTCAGGCCAGAGTAACTCTGCACCATCCATTCCAGAACCATCTTCAGCATCACCTGCTGCCACTGCTTCCACTTCTTTGCCATCATTGAATGCAGCCAATGAGATGCTTACACAGTCTGGCTCCAGCCAAACAAACTCAAGCACACAATCACTGGAGGCACTCACATCAAGCCTCATGAACATGACAAATGCCGATGAAGATCCTCCAATTCCTGTCCTACCTTTAGATGAGAATATTTCAATTACTATTGCAGATCTTTTTGATTTTGGTGCAGCTTCATGGATTGCACTTCAGAGAAAAAGTGCAATTGGGAGTTTGGAAGCAGAGATGGAATTTTATGACTTAGTGGATCTTGATGCACCAGCTGAGCCTGACCTCGAGCTAGATTTGGACAATGCTATTGCTAGCCTGTTTACTGACTAACAATTTTATGGTCTAAATATTTGCTTTATAGCAAATGGACCTATAAAATATATTTCTCTCCAAAAACTTGGTCTTCCACAGTTCAGGAGAGTGCCAAAGAGGTGGTCTTCCTTCCTCT